>VZTV01043768.1:268-14857 GCA_013400875.1 Anhinga rufa | reverse complement strand
TGATTTATTGTGATCATTATTTGGGCATTACAGGTCACTAAATAACATGCTCTGCCCACACATGTCTTCTGAGCTAATAAATATCCTTATAGGAAATATTTTTGAGTGAACTAGCCTTCAGGTTGGTTCAGTAACTTAAGTCACATTAATTTTCTTAATGCATGTAGTGCTTTGATAGGAAAGCCACAGGGATGAAGGCAGAAAAGGAGGCACAGAAAAATCCTCAAACACAGCTTTTCTCAAGCTGGGGTTTCTGGATGGAAACTGGGGAAATGGTGCAGAGAGAGGTCAGTGGGGAGGATCAGAAACAACCTTAGAAAATGTAAATTTAAAATCAACCAGCCCCCCTAGGGTTTGGTCTGAAGCTCAATGAAGTAATGGAAAGATTCCCATTGAGCTTAATGGACCTTGGACCATATCCAGGTGTGCTTGTGAGTATAAGTGTATGTGCATCACTTGTGCACACACATACTCTACTATATATTTCTTAAAAACTTCGGAGCAAATGAAAATAATTAAAAAATTTGCTCCAGGAACCAAGCGACATTGGAGTTTCTGGAATTTTACACCATCTCCCTTGTTAGTGTAGCTATTGTACAAAGCTGGGGAAGATTCAAATTTGGCAGAGCTGAAATTATATTGTTTATTATATTTAGCTAGGTAAAATCTTCAAAGGACCCATCAATTTCAGTTAAAAGGTGAACAAAGTAAGTCCATGGATATTTCTGAAATATGCGTGTATATATTTCCAAAAGAGACAATGGAAGATTAAAAAAGGAGAAAAAAAGAAAAAAAGAAGATTCATGATTCCAGAAAGATAAAGAAGAAAGGGATTAAAGCCCCACTCTGCTAGCCATCACACAAAATGTTTTATTGGCTTACTCCTAGCAAATCCTATAATACATTTTCATTATTTATAGAAATAATTCTGGATTAGTTTGCCATAAAGAAATTGGGCTGGACTGTTTTAAAAATTACAGAAATTAGATGAAATCAGGCTCTTTGAATTATCCATGAGCATTGGGTTAATATAATCAATACTTCAGCTATTACAGGTTGACGTTACATCTCGAGACAATTTTCTAACTTAATAAGATTAGAAATAACAAACTGGTATTATTTCTTTGCGAATTGGGGCCTCTGACCTAGTAATTTAATGGCTTCATTATTACAGCCGTGGAATGTAGAAAGACCCAGCACGCTCCCTATTATCACAACTGTGCTTTGTCCAAATTATGTGACTTAAAATAGCAAAATAAAAACTTACCAAACAATTTCGAAGAGCTGTGGTAGACATTTTCACTAGACATGGTATGATACGCCAGATCATGCTTGTGATATTATTTTCGGTCCATTGCACTGTAATAGTATAGCATGTATGCTTTCACATTTAAAAAAGAATGAAAAAATCTTCTTTTACATATTTTTGGAAAGACAATACTGGCAAAGCTTTCAGTGCTTTGTGCTCCTGCTGTTTTTTGGTGGCTGCTACTCAGACATGTTTACTTTGCAATAGGGAAGGAAAAATAGTCTCTTGGTCATAGAAATAGGGGTCCAAGTCTGGCTTTTCCACAGACCTCTTCACCTCTGTGGCTGAATGTGAGCCCTGTGGAGGTCAGGACAGACAACTCTTCTGGTGCCAGGACATCCAGGATTTTACTCTTCCCTCAGTGTCTTATCTGGAGAGTGGGAACTTGGTAGGGAATTTCCTTTCTCCTGCTATGCAACTGTTTTGTCTATTCATGTATCAGGTCCAGAACAGAGATTTCCATTTGCCGCATGCAGCTATGAGCACCAGAGACTACTGATCCCAGCTAGCGCCTTGCTGGGATGCAATTAATAACTGCTTCAAGCCTCATGTGGTGAGGCATGGGGCAAATGCACCCAGCGTGTCTTTTACTTCCTCCCATTGTGAAGCTTAGGTGAAAACACCAATAATTCAGCAGTCTGATAGGAAAAGTGTAGGACACCCACGCATATGGTGGTGTGCACAAGGGAAATGCTGCCCCAGAGGGCACAAAGGCTTCAAAGAATAACCCAAGCCAGGTACCGGGACCCTCACAAGGCTGAAGCTGTTTTTTGGGATGCAGGATGTATGGCAGGGTATAGCTATTCCTCAGCAATGACAATCAGAAGATGAAATTCTTATCTTTCCTTCCCTTTTCTCTTCCTTGTGCAAGACACACTTCAATCCTACCTGCTAGAAAATAGTCCTGCTTTAGCATACATCTGCAGTGCAGAGATGCAGGCAAACAGCATTTATTTTGCTCCTTATCTTCTCTCCACACCATTTCTAACTCACAGCAATTTAGAAAAATAGAAGGGCTTATTCAGAAGGATGCTAATTCAGTTATCTCTACCTGTAAGAGACCCCCGTGTGGTCATTTCCAAATCTCTGGGCTAAGCTCATTCACATACACACATCTGTTATAGCAAATGCTTTCTGTAAGCTTTAAAGGAACCATAACCCGTGATGATAAAACACCAAGGAAAATAGGACACTCAGCCAAACAATCACCCTTCTGAACTTCTGCTTGAGGGATGTCTGCTGTTAGATACATTTCTGTGCCTCCACATCCATCTTTAATTGGCAGGTTTGCAAGAGCAAGCGAGTGAGAAGAAGGACGCACTGAATACTGTGCTTTCATCACTATTTAAGAATGACGGAAACATCTCCGAATTCCTCTTTGGAAGCAAATGGAGAGAGTTATGACAAAGTTACTTGTCCTTCAGAATTAAGACTGTAGCTTTTTAATATTTGTACTGTAATTATCTAATTTGGGCTTAATTTTAAGCCTAGCAACACTAGTCACAGATCAGCATACACCTGCTAATGGATCCACCGTGTTCCTATACCACTGCGTTATCCTAATTCCACAAGTGGGAAAAATGAGTCCTTGTGGGGTTTGCTTCAGGACACCTGGGACTGCAGCCATCAGGGGAGCACAGAAATGCAGCATTCTGGTGTCTTGGCAGGGAGAGCCGATGCACGTGCTTCCCATCTCATCTGCTGAGTTCCTTCTGTGCAGTTGCAGGCCAGCTGGTCTTTGATGTCCTTCACTAACTGAAGGTAGCACGGGTCAGGAGGAGACAGTGGTTTCAGATACGTAATGAGAAGATCTTGATTGACAGTGCTTTTGCTCAGCCGCATAACCACTTGATTAGTTTTTTTCTTTGCTTTTAACAGAGTAAAAAGTATTTTGCTCTTGCAATAAAAGAAGACTTTGATGATGGAAAGACTTTTTTCAGTAGCCAGAAAATCATAAGATATATGTATGTATAAATACATTTATATATATAGAAAAAATATTTGCTTTCAGCATGGAATTAACCCTAAGATAGGAGGCATTTATATGACCTGTGGTACCACTGTTAGCTTTGTGGAAACACTATTTTCTGTCTCCCACAAACGTGTTGGCATTTTTTATGACACTGTATATTTCCAGTCACCCTGGACACATAACCTGTGCCCATTTAGAAACATGGCGCTGGAATAAAAAGCCACAGACGTTGCAGGCTCAAAGCAGTGATGGGGTATTTTGCCTGTGACACATGCTTTAGGCAGCATGTACAATGCCCCCTCCTTGAGCAACTGCGACCAGTCTCTGGTTAATGTCTCCGAAACAGCCTGTTAAGACTGTTACTACAAATTAGAGTCTGGATCATTCTAAAACAAAAATAGACTTCTTTCATCTTCCAGATGGCTGTCTGATTGGGAACTGGGCAGGATCACATTTCAGGTTGTGACTTAATGATTCAGGACAATATTTATGGTTATTACCTGACAGAGGGCAGTGAGGAAAATTAAAGCACAGACCCATGCTTCATTTATGACAAAAAACAAATTCATGACAGTTCTGTATATTAGAGGTGGCATCTTTTGCTTGGGGCAAAGTCCAAGCATAGCTCCACATCTGAGCCAGACCTGCTGGGGGCTGCAGCGAGAGCCCGGCCAGGCTGGCTTCACCATCCCTGCTTTGATATATGTGCTATCGTCAGAAACAATCTGGTGCTTCCCTTGGAGGAGGTCTTAGGCAGGCAAGATACAAATATGAGTGAGAGCTTTCAGAAGGGAAAAATAACATAATTATACAGCGTATTTGTTTGATGGCTGCAGTTTTCTGAAATGTTATTCTTTGGGGCATGTTTTTGACATAATTATTGCCACAGGAAAATCCCTTCTGGAGAAAACATGGAGTAATTATGCATGCCAGTTGCAGATATGATTCTGCATGTGATTTTTTCCCTGCAAATGATGCAACTTGTGATACCAGCCAGTGGGGGTGCAGGGTATTTTGAAGCAATGGGCAATGGTGTCCGGCTAAATCAAATTGAAGCCACAGCTCTCCTGGCTTTTTCCTGAAGGAAAGAAATTTATTAGTGTTCCTCTCCTGGTTAATCCTTTGCTTTGCATATGGAACAGACTGGCACTTTTTTTTATTGTGAGCTGCTAAAAAATAAATAGCCCTTATAAAAGTGACTGCAACCCACAGCTTTGGGTTTCCTGTAAACTGGCGTTGGCCTGCAGGATTTCTTAATAAAACAAACAATTCTGAGAGATGAGAGATAGCTGTTGAAAAAAATTGGGAAAATGGCTATCCTTCCCATCACTTAAGCTTATTTTATCCCTAAGCTAAAATAAGCTCTTTGAATTTGCAGATAGTAATAGAAGGAATATTGTTTCAATTAAGAGTACCTTATTTTAGGGGCAAATATTCTGCCCACATGTTAAATATTACTCCAAATCAATCAAAGTATTTATTATTTAAGAAACATTTTTCCCAGGGGAGAGGTGCTTCTCAATTATTCTTTGAGCTGGACCTTTATTCTCCTCTTTTTGCCCCCTTTTGCTGTGCCCTCGCCCTGGCAAATGCCATGTCCAGCAGCAACCTGGCCGCACCACGTCACCCCAGAAAGATTCCTCAGCTGCCTTCTTCCCCAGCCCAGCTCTGATCCTCCTTGTGGCAGTGCATCAGTGGACCACCAGGCAAATGCGCTCACTGGTGTTTGCCGCTAACTATGTTGATTTATATGGAGATTTGCAGAGCTGCCTGGGGGAGAGAAAACCAGAGGGTGTGAGGTATTCAAATCCCCTTGTGTAGCACAGAAATATTAGTCACAACCTTCCACAGAAAGGGTCAAATTATGAATGTGCAATAAGGCTGGGTGCTTGCTTTGTTGCATTTTGGAGGGAGGGAGTTACATAATGAAGGGGGGTTTTTTTGTTTAGTAGATGTGGTTTTATTCTGTTAAAAAAAACCCAAACAGAATAGTTTGAGCACTGAGACAATGAGGGCAATTTATCTGTTTCCTCCTGAGTCTTCAAACATGCCTGTGGCCATGAGGTAGCATGCTTGGCTCTCAGCTTTTACCTACATTTTGACTGGATTTGGCTTATTATTGTGCAAGGATATGAGCAAGGTCCTTGTTGAAATTCCCAACCTCAGCCCAAATCTACAAGACCCCTGTAAAAACCCTATGCCAGGTCTATCTGGTACGCGAACCTCCCATGGAGTTGTCTGGTGGCTTTGTGATGAGGGTTTATCTCTGCCATCCCTTCACACCTCTTTTTTACTCTTCATGCCCCTCTGAGCACTGCAGGGTCACCCCATGCACACCCACGCTACATCCCTGGTTCCACCCAAGAGCCAGGCTCACCCCAGCACAGTATCTCCAGCAGTGGCTGCCTCATGCTTGCAATCCTTTCCCAATGCGGCATTTTACAAGAGTCAGGCAATTTAAACACTATCTTAATTATGTAGTGGTGAGCACCTCACTAAAAACGGGGCTGCAGTGTACCATTAAAGGAAAAATGTATAAACTATCTGATATTGTCAGTATCTGTAGCTCAACATGAAATTACACCAGGAACCAGAGACTGTTGTCTGAAAAATCCATTTTCTTGTCATTTTTATGGCTCTGTTAGATAATAAAATCAAGAGAAAGATGACTAGAATAACAATAACATCTCTTCCTGGGTGACAAGATGGGGGGAGGAGTAGGAATGCAGAGATGGATGTATGAAATCTCTTGTCTAAGTAAACAATCTACATACATTTGCATTTGCATGCAATCATTGATATAAAATGTTGTCTTCATTAACATTAGAAGCTAGAGATATATGTTACTCCCCCATCCCTGACTTAGCTGCCTCTTCTAAAATAAGGACTGGTGGCTCTTAAACCCATCGAGCAGCCTTAATTCTCCTCATTTGACTGTATTATTTCAAGTGCCTGAAGATTTACTAAGGAGCGGTTGACATTAATGAGAGATGAACATCCAGATCTAGAGGAGAATAAGGCCAAATGATGTTTCATTGGAATAAATAAAGGATGGGTCACCATATGCTAAGACAAAAAGCAGGATGATATTAAGAACAGGTTTGGAGGAAACATCTATGGGTCATAGTCCGCCCAGTCCTGCTATGGTATGGAGTTTACCCAGTCTGACCCTTCATCCGTAACCCACACTATGCGAGCAGGTTGAGTTCTGCATTGCTCTGCCATGGAAGAGGGGCCCAAAGACACTGACTAGACATCGATTTAATCTCCATCTCTCACAGAGAGTTGAAAATCTGTCAGTTTTGGTGGTAAAGATCATCAGATTTGCTGCCAGCTTCTGCTGTCAACCCAGCTGTTCCGTAGGAGGTTGGTGTGATACCACCACCCTTTATACCTTGCAACTTATTAGCACAGCTCCTAATAAGCTCCAAAGCTACCAACAACAACAAAAAAAGGATAAATATACTTTTATTGTGGAGCTTTCATAAGATTTCACTAGGTAGATTTCCCTATTAAAATACACTGTTAAAGGTGACATCTCATATATCTCTGTGAAAAAAACCCCAAACAAATATCCCAACATCACCGAGTACTTTCTTTCATGATATGTAGCTTTTACAAATGAGTGGTGCAGCCAAACCAGGAAATTCTGCTGCTCTTTCCACAAAGCTTTTTGTATTGCAAAGCCGACTGGTCTGATGCTCTAATGAGCCAGATATTCCGTAGTGTTTCAAAATGGCATTTTATTTTCTTAATTAAAAAGAAAAAAAAATATTTGAATGCAAGGTTCTATACAGCTATACAACTTCGCAGAATGACTGTGGTAATGAGGTGTCTACAGGAGTCAATCAGGGCAGATGACTTTCACAGCAAAACTCAATGCCTTTCAGATTTTCAAAGAAAATGAGCCAATGACAAAAGCATAGCAGCTGCAAGCATGCAAAGGAAATCAGTTAAAACAGACTTGTAATTAAGCATTGGAAACTGATCAAAAACATTACCCTGTTAGTTTATACCATGGCTTCTATCTACTACAAAATCAATTACACAAAAAATAAACTATACATGCTCTGAAGTTTTCTCATAGGAATGCATCCTATTCCATCTTCGGACTGCAAAGTATGTTTGTTTTCTCAATAAAATATGCAAAGCATACAGCTAGGAAAAAATGAGATAAAAAGGGAAACAGAAAAGTTGGGAGACAATGTTGGCAGAATAAATGACTCTATCAGAACCACACTTTCCTAAAAAAACAATATTCATGCAATGAGATAAGTAAGGTTCTCTTTTGGTGTATGCATTTTTCCATTTTCCTTTGCTGAGCGCATTGAGTAAACAAGACAAATAGCCATTAAATGATAGAAATCATTTAACAATAATAAAGCAAAAGAATGTAATAAAAATCTAGAAATTTGAGGGAAATGTATACACAGGAAAAGTTGGGCAAAAGTTTGTTTTTTGAAAATCACATGTTATTCCCATTAACTGTAACATGATATGGATGGGATGGCTGAATAAAACAGGGGCTATGTGAGCTGGGATTTTCTTAGAAGTTTGGGCCTGGTTTAGCACGTTTTATACCAACAGAGCTGTTTCAGTTAAGAAAACAAAAATAAACCCCAGCAGGTTGCAGACACCCATCCTTTCCTGGCGTGAGCAACGTGCCCCTACTTCCCACCACCCCTCTGCAGGGCATCCCTGCCTGGGCTGCATCAGCAGGGCAGCTAATGCTGCTGCTGCAGGAAGTCTTGGGTCACCTTGACTTTATCAATGGCAAATTAAGGAGAGCTGTAGGATTTACATGATCAAAAAAGGTTGTATTTCATAGCAGGGGTGAGAGTAATGTATTTCAAATAGGTCAGGAAAAGAGGCCTTTCGTTGGCCTAAGGTGCTCTGCACAAAACATTTGGCTGGTAAAAATGTGCCATGAATGTGAGATGAGTATTTGGAAGCCCCTAAAAATCCCAGCCCTGATGTGTGACGTTTTCAAAGCACACCATGAAGGCTGTCGAACCAAATCGGGTGTTAGGCTTTGCCACCTGTCTGCTGTTCCCTGCCATGGCAGCTGGGAGCAACTGCTGTCCCTGGTGATGTGACCCCCTTTGATCCAGCCAAAACATGTACGTCCAAAGGTGAACTGATGTGGTGATGCAGAAGCAGCCACAGCCATGAGGCCTTTCATGGATCAGAGTTAGACACAAGTGCGCTAAACCTTTACCCTAGCACTAAGTGCCCTGAGCAGTGGTGTTGCAAACCGCCAATTCCTTTTGAAGTCAGCACCTCTGAAATTTGAGCCATAATTTAAGGGCCTCAGCATGAATATAAAAACCTAACTTTAGGCTCTTCGCTTTATAACTCTTGGCACAAGATCCTGAGACAAAAAGCAGAGCAGAAGCAAAGAGTATTACTACTATTACTGTGCCATGTGCATCAGCAAAATATATCAATATGTGAGTACACTGAAATGAGAGGAGGGAGACAGAGATGATGTGCTTTTAATATATCTGAAGCACCAGAAAATCTTTCATGAGCAGGAACAAGACAGAGTTCATGAAAAGGTAAACCCCAGAATAAATTATGAAGCTCATTCCATTAGAGGTAGGTATTAAATACCATATGTAGGTATAGGGTTGGTTTTCTTTTCCTTTTTGCTTCCCCCCCACCCTCACTCCAAAATCATTTAGCTAGTGGCAGATATCTCTTCCTTCTAGGTTATACTCTCTTATGTCATATTTACTGAGGTGAAAAACATCTGCTTTGAAAACCATAAAGTGTTGGGTTTTTAAAAAATATATATGAAAGAGAGATAAGGGCTAGATTCAGTGCAGGGGTAACTTGAGTGGAGACAACACAGTTATACCACCAAATACCTCGTCTCACTATTTTTATTAACGCGTATGTCTGTATTGTATTTAGCCATTATTATACCACAAAGGCAAACACATGCACATTCCTTGTGTGTACAGTGGAAGCCCACTAACTCAAACACTTGGGATTTTATCACCATTTGGGTAAGCAAAAAGGTTACTACAATGTGGCAGTTGTTAATTTGCATACATATTCTTCTGCTTTTCCCATGAAAATAAATACTGGGGGCAGAAGACAGAACACAAAAAAATTGTATTTTTGTTGTTATGCATATTAAATGTAATAGGTGTTGTGCAGGCAATGATGGGAGCACGATGCAGCAGTAGGATTGCATTTAGGTAACCATCGTCAGCAAACCCCATCTGCTAGACAGGGTTTGCACTACTGGATACCACAGACCCACCTCTGCAGAACAGACTTATAATCAGCACTGAAAACCTTTGCAGGTCTCTCTCAGTCTCTAACTTGCCATTTTGGGCAATCACTGGGACAAAAAAAAAGGGATCCAGTGTGGTATTTCAATTCAGGGAACAACTGTTGCTCTGTGTGATGGATGCCTTATAAACAACAGCTGGTGTGTGACGTATTGAAGTGTACAGAGAAGAGGTGCAGGACAGCTTGGTGGGTGGAGATGGGACCTAAAAGGAGGTGATTAACCCTGATCCTTTCCTGAATGTGTGGAGGAGAAGCCGAACTTTTATAAGAACAAAAGACCTAAAAGGATTTTTTGGTTACATGTCTAATTCCTTGCTACTGCAGGTAGACACAGCATACGGCCTGTGAAAACTTCCTAGGAGAAGAGGGGATTGGGATCAGGGAGTAGTGGCCTGAATTGGGGTAGTGGTTCAGCCTCTGGTGATGGACTTGATGAGGAGAATGGGAGAGAAAGATGGAACAGAAAGATGGAAGGTGCTTAAATATAATAAAAACTCTGCAAAATGGGAGTAATTTTGCCATTTTTCATAAAACCTCTCACTTCTCAACACCAAGGGCCAATTGTAATGTGAAGGACAAATACCTGGGACATTTCCTATTAAAGCAGACCAATGTGCCAGCTGTCTTTTCTGCAGCTATTCCACGCTTCTTGATAATCATACACAAAATGTCAGAAGGGCCTTGGGAGTGGATGAAGCAGTATCTGGGCTCTGCAGTGTTCAGTCTTACATTTTCTCATACCAGCCCTTTTGCAATGGGTCCAGGCGGGGCCTTCCCCATGGACTGCTAAGGCCGGCATGTCCTTCCAAAGGCAGAAAGAGCAGCAGATGGCAAAGCCCAGGAGAGATCCCAGGAGTGATGCATCGCTGACGACTTCACCCAGTTGCAGGCATACTTCATACCTGCCATATTTCCCTGGTGCACTTCTTCCAACCTCTTGCTCTGTGTAATATCACAGAATTCATGAAAGGTCAGCAAAATGTTCCCAAATCATGTGGAAGTGAGGAATTTAGAGTGAGCCAGATGGAAGAAGAGTTTCTCTGATTTATTATGGACTGTTGGGCAGATAAGAGTGTGCAAGAGATAAGGCGGGGGAGATCTCTTAACCCCTTATCTGCCTTTTGGCACAAAGCATATTTCAAGGTAGATAGGTGGCCTCTAAAAAGTTAAGTTTTTGTCAATAGCTGCCACATCCTACACAATCTTCCCACATGCCTGTGTGCTGTCTTCATCTGGGAATAGGAAACAACTGTTGCTATGGGGAGGTAAATGGTGGTGTTAATCACTTGGAGATCATTCCATAGAGCAAAGGCATATTATGATTTATTCTCACCAGTCAAGAATTTGCCCCTTGATAATAGTAATCGCAATCTGAATTCCCAGGTAAGCAGGAAAGCTCTCTTGGTGCGGACAAGTGTGAATATGGACTTTTGTGTGTGAGGATACCTTGCAGCTCTAAGCATTTGGAAAGTGTATCTAGTAATTTACTTTATTTTCTGTGTTTATAAACACACATCTGTTATTTGAATTTCTGCTTTGGGGTGAATTTATGATGATAGTCCACCTGCAGGAGTTCGGGGGCTTTTTTTGTGGAAATATTGCCTTTAAGGTTTCAAGAAGTCACTGGTGATTGCAGCATCAATATTAACCAGGCTGAATCTGCCAGAGGCATCACACAGCGTGCAGTGATGTGACTTGCAGAATTTTGCTGTCTGATAAAGCTTATGGAAAATTCCCTCAATAGATTTATTTATGGCAACAGATTAAATCAGACTCCAAGCAGACTGTGCTCTGTAGGTTCAAGAAAGGATTTCTAATTTATTAGAGATTTCTTTGGTTTTTGCTATCACATTTCAGTCACGTTTTTACTCTTGATAAGCAATTGGTTCCTTCCTTGGGGAGCATAGGGAGGTAGTTCCTGCCTTGAAATTCTTGGAAGGACAGATAAATCGCTTGAGTTTAAGCTTTTTAAAGGAACCTTCCTGTAAATACTTCAGGCACAATGCACACGTTTTAAAATTTTTCCCACTCTGTTCCTTTCCTATTGGAAATACGGAATCTTTTTTCAGTTTCTTGCAATATTCTTCTGTCTCATGTTTGTGATGGGTGTAAGAGCTCTTCTGCTTCCCACTCATTCCCATCACCATCAGCGTGGAGAAGTGTCCAGGCTTTTGGGGATGCAGCAAGCAAGAGTTCCTGGGGAAGACAGCGGCAGACCTCCTCACAGCGGTGCCTGCTTGCATTCCTGCTGTCGGCCAGAGCAAAGTCAGTGCAGTGTTTCGTTGAGAGCCAGCTTTGGAGAAAGGCACCAGCAAAGTGTGAAAGATTCGCTGCCAACAAGCAAGAAGGTCAACATATTTTTTTACCTTTTTAAAAATTTGTTTCTTTTTCCTAATTCATTTTTGAGGGAGGAAAATATGACTGTTTAAAGAGTTTCTTACAAAGGCAGAATGTGCTGAAACGCAACTGCAAGGAACCCCTCTGAGAAGAGATATCGGTCTTATATCGAGCTGCCAGTTGAGATTATCTGGAGTGGATGTCCTGAGAGACCAGCAGGAATTCTTTTCCACCAAAGACAGATGGAGGCTTCCCATTCAAATGTTTTAAAAGCTGTAGAGAATTAAAAATAGAAGCCCTGCTTAAGGGGGAGAGACTCCTTTGGGGGGTACTTTGTTTGCTTTGGTTTATATCTCCTTGGGTTGGAATGTAGTAAAAACCTGAAGAAATTAGAGTCTTGCAAAGAAATGTAACCTCATACAAAACTGAAGGGCAAGGAGCTCAGTTTGCGTTCTGGTTTTATAATCAGTTCTGTTTATAGTAGGAAAGAAATATCCCCTTCTTGAATTCAGTGTATGCAGCTTTTCTTAGCTGTTCCCTCTTTAGGTAAACATTAAAGGAAATATGTCTTCAATAATTTATTATTAAGAGAGCAACTAATGGTAAATGCAGGTGTATACCATGGGCATGGTGGTGTTATATACGCCAACATATATAAGAGAGTGGCAGTTTTCTCATAGAGTTTTTTCCTGATAGCATGTATTCAAGTAAATGAAGCTGCACAGAAATGGCACTCAGTGAAGGGGAGAAACACAGGGGGTGGTTCAAAATCCTGCCCTGAGCTGCCTCATTGCATTGAACTGTTTTGACACCCTTATGTGGCCTCCGGAGATACTGTATATTTCCTTGGAAGGGAGATTACATGGTAATAGGGCTTTTAATTACATCCGGCTGAAATATCTTTCATATTTATTTTCTGCTTATGTTGCCCTTAATTCTTCAAGGCCACAGTCTGAAGCTAATGGACAGTAAGCTAAAGACATCTAAAACACCTACCCTTAACTCTGGCATATACAGCCCATGTTTAAGGCACTATTTCCTCTATTTTAAATTTAGAAGGAATAGGGACTTGCTTGATCTTTCTTTCCCTTCTAGGTTTAATTCTCTTGTGCCATGAGAGTTTTTAGAAGCAGGGTGGGTATTTTCCATGCATCTGTGGACTGATCTTCCAGTCGCAGGGGGCAAATTTTGCTACCATGAAGATGAAATTTGTAGCTGTACCACAGAAACCATCTCTTCCATACTGCAACCCAGTGAGCAGAGGTGCAGGCAGGCAGGGATGAGGCAAAAAATGCATCTGCATTTGAGACTTGTTTTTCCAAATATCAGCTTCTGCATGAACATATTGTTGTCCTGTATACTTTATAAAATAAAAGTAGTCTAATATCATCCCTTGAGATTCTTTTCAGCTGTGGGTCGATGCTCCTGGAAGTGCTCTCCTTTGGCAAGGCAGTGGCACAAGGTTGTTGGTGTGCTCTTTCTGCAGCTTTTGTGAGTTCCTCTGCTTGAAACCCCCGGTGGGGACCCCCCCTGCTCCATCACCATGACGCTCAGAGGCAGGAGGTGCTGTGGCAAGGAGAACTGTTCCCTTGCAGGGGCACACAGGCATATGGGAGCAGGGAGGAGGGGGCAGAGCAAAAGCTGAGACTGTGGTGCCTGCTATTTTAGGTTGTGATGTGTTGTGCTCTCCTTGGTTTCTCCAAACAGGAGGTCCAAGCAGCCTGGTGTATGTGCTTTCCAGGGGTGCTCTGGGTAGTGTGAGGCAGAGCCCAAGGGTATGAGATCCAGAGCTTGCATTTACAGAGCAGCCACGGGGATCCCCTTGGCTACACAAAACATTGAGGACATCCAAGACCACTAACCCATCATCTATGATCCCTGGCTTTCACACTCTGAATCTCAAATGTACAGATGGTTCTTACGGATCATCAACCAAACCTGAGTTTAAAGGGAGATGTGATTAGTACTGCACTGTTTAATGTATGCAGGCAACCCATTTCAGCTCTAACAGTAAAGAAGAATGGCTCTAGCTACAGACACCCACTACAATGGCAAATTGTTCACACCTGCTTATCATATGTGTAAGGCTCTGAAGAGGCTACATGCTATATAATTGCTAGGCATCATCACAATTAATCATTTCCTGCATGGAAACTGAAATATGGTAAATATATTGGTTGCAACTGAATATTATCACCTGATGCAGACACAGCTCACCTCTTTTCGCTTGTTATGCCAACAAAGAAATGTGCATGATGCTGCCACCTCCTTTTCCTCGGCTGGTATATGAGGAGCCTGCATCTTTGTTTCTGTGCTCTCGTGATGTTCTCCTCTTCCTCGGTGCCATGCTGGGCTGGATTCTGTCCTGGCTCAACTCACCCACCCAACCTAGCCCAGTTCAGTGGGAGTGGGAATGCTTTTTAGTTTGTTTCATCTTTTTTGAATGTTCAAGAGAAAATACTTGTCTTAGCTTTAGTTGGTATTTTTCCAGAGGGAGGCAGGCTGCTAGTATTTGCTCATGTGTATTGCCATTTTGTGATCCCCCTGGTAAGCACAACGTGCTGTCCTGACTCCTATCCAGCCCAGGGCTAGAGGAACCATCACTTCAAATATTAAGCTATCTAGACTCTGTTAATGCCACAACTTTCACACCTCCTTGCAACGACAT
>VZTV01043758.1:7690-24523 GCA_013400875.1 Anhinga rufa | reverse complement strand
TTATATATAAAAAAAAAATAAATCTTTCCAATGTGATGTGACAAGCTGCAGCCTCATCTTCTCCATTTCCTCGTGTGCGTTTGGCCCCAGTTATGGGCATAAGTTTAAACAGGGGTTGTGTTAGGTCGGAAGAAAGGTTGTGGGGGTTTTTTGGATTTGTTTTGAGTTTTTTTTGTGTGTTCTTTTTCTTTACACTTCCTAGGCCTTTGCCTTTAAAATGTGATTCTACGTGGAATAGATTGTGTTTGTTTCTCTTCTTGTCTTTCATCAGTGGCGGATTGTCTTCAGTTGCTATCTTGACTAGTACCTGAAAAATGTAGGACACTAGGCTGTCTGCTAGCAGTGCTCCACATAAAGCTTAGCGTAAAAGCATTTGGCAGTCCTGTACTCTGAAGTATTTCAGAAAAGTTGCTTCAAAAGTTCTTGAAACATATGGGGTCTCTCTTGGCAGGGAGGCTTGGGATGCAGTCCCGGTAGTCGTGCATCCTGGTCTGCCACTGATAATTGATTGGCTTCTCATTTCCTAAAACAAATGGTATGTTTGGAGTGTGGTTGGTATTTATTTCTTACATTGCCGTCCATAAAAAAAACTGTGTTCTTAATGTGCATCTACTTTTTATTAAGTCAAGGTTACAGCCCTATTCCTTAAAAAAACGGGATCATCAGGTGACTTCTTGGAAGTATATTGAGTCTGAACTCTTACCGTCATCTTCATAAATGATACTGGTTTTCCTTACGATTCATCCTTTTCTTCCCCTGTCTTTTAGACTTCATGAGCTACCTGGAGAGACAAATGTGCCAAACAGATTGTTAATTGTTGCGGTTGCTTTTACTGGAGTCTATAATAAGACATCTCATGATGGAAAGGTGGTTGAACATGTTGAAAACCTGATAGATGAACATGTCACTGTTGACATGAAACATTACAAATGTGCCTGTAGTCATCTCATTCATCACTACAAATGCGATTCTCTTCATCTGTTTGGCATGCATATATATATATGCAGAACGGCTGAACAGATTTAAGCATGCCTGTGTGTCAAACGATAGTCTAGATCGAGCATGGTGGTAGAAACATTTGTTCTTTACATGAGATTGTTGTAAGTTTGGGGACCTCCTCTGCTAGCTCCGCTGCATGGTGACGATGGTTATTGCTTGAAACGTGATGGGAACCTGTTGGTGTCAGCCTGAGCTGTAAGCATCATTGGTCTTGAATGTTCTGTTTCGTCTTTTATTGGACTCCTTGATTTCTGCAGTTCTTTTTTTTTTTAAATGTTTAAGCTTGTGAACATTTGGACATACAATGCTCTTCAGAATTAGTGTGTTTAAAACAAACAAAAAAATCAACCTCGGACAACCACAATATACTTTTAATCTGTTCTTGTAAGGATGCTTAATACTGATTAAAGTGTTGGTGGTCAGTTTATATTCTGCCTATAAGGAAAACTTTTAAGGAAATGCAAAGGTGTTTCACTGACTGCTGAGCCTGTGGACCTGTGTTTTTTACCAATACTCCACACTGTCTTCAAAGATGAATTAAGAAACAGTACAAAATTGCACAAAGTTTTTTGTTTGGTTGGTTTTTTTTAAATCCTCTTTCCCAGGCATCTGAGTTCAGAATTAATTCAGAAAAAAAAGCTGCAAACACACAAACAAAAAGGCACTAAAAAAAACCCCACCACACAAAAATACTTCTATTTCAGTGTGGTTAGTCCCAGAGTGGAAACATTGGTCTCGGTGACAGCTTTCTTAAAGGGAGCTGGGCAGCTTTGCAACTCAGGCTGAAGAGGTTGTAGTTAGGTCGGGCCCTCATTTGATAAAAAAGGGAAACGTGCCCTGTTGAGAGGTGCTTATATGAGGATCTGAGCAGAATTACAGCTCGCTTTTGTGTGTTACTGCCTCTCTGGCATTTCTTAAAAATTGTCTTGCTAAGAAAGCAAGATTCATCCATTAAGGATTAATATGCACCTCTCTCAAAATGGCTTTCATATTTCCTCTAGACATGAAGATTTGTTACAGCAATTATGTTTTAAAAAGATCTGAGATGAGTTGTGCATTTGTGAAGAAGGATCAGTGCGACACGAATGTTGCAGCAGACATAAAAGCTGTGGTTGTGAAAGGAGGGGATCTGCAAAGGGCAGGAACATGCAGGGTCTGTCACAGGAGGGAGTTTCAGTTTGGGCAGAGTCCTTCACCTGTGACACATGACGCCTATTCAAGCCAGATATGAACGTTGGAGGTGCTGGGAGTTGTTTTTTGTGCAGGAAGAGCCAGCTTACAGTCTGCGTTCACACTGTGCATTTTGTAGGATGGGCTAAGATGTGCTTTGCATGAACAGGAACCATGACAGTGATACAGAGCACATAAATAATGTTTGCACTTGCCGTTTGAAGGCTGCTGCACTCTGCTATGGTACCTCATAACAGCGTACCTTCAGTGCTGTCCTTGCTCAATAGGCATGTGGCAATATAGCGTCAGCTTTGGGAGCGCTCGCTGTTAGGCACCCAGCAGCCTTGTGATGGGGCTTTAGGACGTAGTAATTGAGTATTTGAACTTCATTTGTGGGAGTTATCAAGAAAGGCAGACTGAGAGGAAGTGTTAGAAATAATAAAACTTACCATAAAATGGTAGCACCAGAAAGCTTCTGTAGTGGCCACGTCTCTTGAAAACACACGTCTCTTCTTAGCGTAATAGGTTGTAAAAGCGAGCACCACTGATGATGCCAGTACAGTCACATTGGGGTAGTTTTTCTTGGCTGTCTTTGTATCCTTACTGTGCTTTCACCCGAGTACCTGATAGCATCTTGCAATCAGCACGTGCCTTATGTGCTGTATAAGACTCACAGAGTGATTCAAACCACAGATAACGGTGGTGAAGTGATTTTTACAACTAGACACTTGGGGAAGGAGCTACAGCTGGGCATGTTGTCCAGCACATCCTCCTAGTGTTCAAACGGCTTTGATGTAGGACGGGCAGCTGAGAGAGAGCCCTAAAGGCGTGACACCGAATCCTGGGTAGGGAGGCACCCAGAGCACAGAAGTGGAAGGTGGTTTGGAAGGGGTGGCTGTGAAATGGTGGCATTCATCAGGGGATTCAAGGAGGGAAGGGAGAGAAAGAGAGCAACAACACTAAAATTAGTGAGCTACAAGATGGCAAACCTCAATAAGCTCTGAGAAGTGGGAGACGTGACTCAGAGTTCTTACAGCTACAAACCTGAAAGAGGACTTAAGCTGAGGTGGCAGTTTAGCAGAATTTTTCATTATGGAGACAAGCGCAGACTGTCCCAGTTCAAATGAAGGATAGAAAATATAGTAACTCACTAACTTCATAAGTTTCTCCAGCGCAAGAAGGAAGGAAGGAAGCCTGCAGAAAGCCTGACCTAGTTTCCAGTAGAGATGATTTGAGCAGGCATAAGTAGAAAAGAATATTCTTGCTTCTCTGATATTTGTTGTTGTTTTAATTTTTTTTAAATTATTTTTTTTATGTTCTGTGACTTGTGCTTGCTGGAACATGCACCTAGCTGTGGTTGCGGGGAATACAAAGAATCAGCAAGTATTTTAGTAATTAAAGGAAGACAAAGGATTTGGTCTGCTGCTCAGCAGGAAGAGGAAGTTACCAACTTCTGACACAAAAATATTTTATTGAAATGGGGGAAGGGAAGCTTGTATCAGTCTTTGGCGAAGACTTTAATTGAAAGCAGATGGCAAATTAAATCCCTGGATGCTTAGTGGCTGGTGTGAAACTATACAACTTCAGAGCTGTGAGCTGTTACCTCTGACACCTTGGGAAGAGTAAATAAGCTTTACAAAAACCAGAAGAATGAACATAATACTTAGGCTGACTTATTCATAATTTCTAATTTCAGTTTTTAGAATGGAACATGGAAACATAAGAAAATTGCAAGAAACCAAGGAAACCGATAATATCCAGCAGATTTTTCTTTTCAAAAATAAACCATGTCAAAGAAACTGAACTTATTTCTGTAACTTGGTAACAAGGAAAGGAAAAACTAGTAGATTACCCTGAGGTGAAGTGAAGCTTTTAAGGCTCTAAACTAGAAAAATGTGGTCTGCATGTAAACTGCTATAAAATGGGTGCAGAAGTCTTTGCACAATGTATCAATGGCTCAGGGCCTTCGAAGGGATGCAGCAGGTGGGACTGTGCAGCGGTCTGTCCTAGGTCTGGCGCCGGTCAGTCATTAATGACCTGGATGATGCAACAGAGAATATACTGAATCTGCAGGTACTGAAATAAAAGGCATACTGGGTGTTTCCACTAAAAATAGAAAGGAACTAGATGAGCTAAATGTGCATCCTGTGTTTTTCATGTTACTTCATCAGACTATTTCAAGATTTTGTGGAATAATCCACTTCAAAACTGGAGAAGAAAGGACAACTGGTTGTGTTGCTAGTCCATAGAAAATCCTGAGATATTTGTAGTAGTTAGATTTGACATGCAACAGTAAAAAAAAGATATATGCCTGTTTACGCATTCCAACGTGACAGCTGATTTGTAAGAACAGTGAAGTCATCCTGCTGTACCCTGTTTTGGAAAGACTTCTTCTGAACTGCTGTGTAAAGCTTTGAGCACTGGATTTCGATTTGAGAGCTTTCCAGGGAGCAGGGAGAAAGAAATGAGACTAGAAAAGCTGACCTGCAATGAAAGGCTGAACAAAATGAGAACTTTTTTTTTTAATCCTGGTGAGGGTGGGAATTCTGATTTTTATTTATTTATGTATCTGCCCGTGCTTTCAGTGACTGATGGGACCGCCACATTTCAATAGTTAGTTTGCCAACAGAAATCACAATAGTGCTGGTATTGGCATACATTTTTAATATAGAAAAGGTGTGTTGGTGTGGTTAATTCTGCGTGTGGTTTATCCATGTATAGTCACTACTTTTCCTTTCTTCCCACCTCTTCTTGCTATTACATTATTAAACATTATGTATCAATGGCTATGGGATCTCTGTAGTTGAATGTGAAATAAAGGATGAGTGTTCAAAAGCGTCAGGTTCATTCAAACCACTGGAAGCACCTTGAATCAGCAGGTCAAACAACCTAAAAGAAATCAATTCAGCTGTCACTTCAAGCAGTAGCCCTTCTTCCCTCCTTTTTGAGAAGGCAACTTTTCTCTTAGCCATATCAAAGGCTTTTTACAGAATACCTCGAGGGACTGATGGTAGGGAGGATGCTCTAATATATCCTCGTTTTGTGGTGCTCTTCGCACAACCTGCGGTACTTTTGGTGAGTAGCTAGAGTTATTCAGCAGACCACAGGCGTTAGAAGATACATCAGCTCCTTTTGATGAGGCTCTCGATACAACAGTTGGTGTTTAAGTCAACTGTAATTTGCTGCTGTGCTGCCTACATCTTAAATGCTATAAAACTATTTAGAGTAAATCCAGTAAAAACTGTAGTGGAGTTGGCTGCTGCTCTTGGTCAGCAGCTGAAGGAATGGTGCCTGGGATCTGGGCAATCCTACCCTTCTTAAGTGCCATGTACACAATTAAGCAAATTGCAGATGTCTTATGCATAATGTAGTAGTTTTACCTAGAGTCAGTTAATGAGGAAGTGCCAAAATAATTGGAAGGGATGATAGGAAGGGTTGAAGGGTTTTTTTACTCTTATTTTAGGCCATAAGGTTCAGGAAGAAGGAAGTGAGGAAGCTGCTGGGAGGGGGGACACATGCACACACACAAATAACATTTAAAATGCTACATTTCGAAATACAGAAATTTGGTTCTTGTTTGGTTGGATATTCGTTTCCCCGCACACCCCCCTGTCCCCCTGCCAGAGCATACCGAGGTGGTCCTGGGGATGTTGTAATGGCCAAGAGAGAGGAAAAGGAGATGCACCCTCCGAGGCTGAGCAGGAAACAAGCTGTTCTGAGGATGGAAGGGGCTGATGGTAGAGTCCAGAGACTGGCATGGAGTGAGCAGGCAGAGCAGTAGAGGGGATAGATGCCTTAGTGCAGAGAAACTCAACTGCTTTCAGAGTAGAAGAAGAGAAATTAGAGTTATAGACTCCTCCACCCTCCCGTTTCCCCCTCGATCTGCTGCACTGGATTCCCAGGCTGCTGTAGCCAAGCTCTTCTGCTTGCAACCACATCCTCCCCATCTTCCTACCCATCTCCCACAAGTCTGCTATTGCTGCCTCATCCCCAACCCCGCACAAAAGCCAGTGAAAGTGCTCAAGTGCAGCTGCGTCTGGCTCATGTGAAGTGACTGAAGCGTAATGCCGAAACATGTGAATAAAGATATCAGGACATTCGTGGTTATTTGGCTATAGTGGCGTTGTAAGGTTTGTTTGTATCTTCACATTTGCATTATCTGCTCTCTGTCTTGATAAATAACGTTTAGTGTGTTTGTTCAGCTGCAGGAATTCGTTAATCTATCTTTCCTCCAGTTTTCTCTAAGAAATAGGGAAAAATAATCTCGCTGTGGAGAAGTTTAGCAAAGATTGGATTGTGAGAGCTTTCAGTGCAGCTTTTTTTGCTGGGAGAATATGTTTGTAGTGGTAGCTGGAAGAGAAGAGAACTGAATGTGCAGGATTAAGCTTGAGGCCCCAGCTTCCTGTATAAGGGGAGAGGAGCTCACGAACCCGACACGCCAGCCAAAAGGAAAAAGGGTAATGGACAAACATAGACTGTGCGGTTTGCTGCGCTGCGTGCCAGCTGCTGCTGGGTGGACTTCCTGCTGTGGGACACGAGTGACATTTGGGGCAGCCTCCGTCTGTGCAAAGCTGCCCTTTCGCTGTGCTGAACGCAGGAGCTGGATGAGGGCAGCGTGGCAGATGGGCAGCTTCTTGTGCTTTTAACAGTTCAGAAAGCAATAGGGTTTTATTTCTGGGAGGGTTTAGGTAAAAGAGCTTGTCATATGAATTTTATTATTTAAGGCTAAAGTAAATGTTGAGAAGTAGGAAAATAGAAGTTCTCAGGAAAAAATAACACAAAGAATCCACTGCGCTCTAGTTGAAGAGACGCAGGTTTTTGTAGGAGGCTTGAAAACTGCAAAGCCAAGCACCTCAGGAGTGCCCATTCCAAAACCTTGCTGGGACCTCGCTTCCCTTGGAAAGCTCAGTTAGAAACGCGGTTCTGACAGGGTTTACAGCTCGCTTCCACAGTCTCTGGTTTGGGAACTGGTGATCAAACAACGTTTACAAGCTAGTTCTCTGGAAACCAGGCACTAGAGAGTCTCTCTTTCCTGTGTCTTGCACATGTCTTTTTTTGTAGGCAATGTGAAGAGCCGTGTGAAAATCCAACCCAGAATTATATCTTGGAGTGCTAATAAATTAATAATAACTTTAAAAGCATTTGTAATAAATTAGGTAAAGGATAAAACTTTCCTTTTCTTACTCTCTTGCTGTGATAATGAGCAGAGTATCCCAGCTCTTGTGTAATGCGGTGCCTTAAAGAAGAGAAATTAAAAGATCTCTTTAAAGAGTAATTGGGCTGAAAGTTGACTTAAACCTGTAGTTGCAGCCGGACAGTCGAGTCCATAAGAAATTTCTTCCAGTCACCTTAATAAAAATTACTCTTCTGTCCTCAATCTCCCTCTCCTATTCTACTAATCCTTCCAGCAGAGGCAATGTATAGAAATGAAGACAAAGTCTGTGTTTGTTATGTTTGTCCTTTATTCTGCAGATTGTAGTGTGTGTGCTCCTTTCTCAAAGGACACCTTGTCCAGTTCCTTAAGTGTCATTAACTTGCTGGTGGCTTCCTGGAAAAGATACTTGAAGGCTCCAGGGAGTTGAACTCGGTGATACTGCCTTCTAACGCAGTCTTGCCAGACACAAACACTTAAAAATACTTCCATGGTAGCAGTATAATGGGACTCTTGCTTTCTGATTTCTGAAACATCTGGGTTCATATTCTGCAGTTTGTTTATTTTTATACAAGCCTAGGAAGGAATAAGAAGCCTGAGGCTGTAGCAGAGCCATCAGACTGCAGAGTCAAGGCTTAAACAAGTAGCACAAGATCGATGTGGCTGCTGTTCTTAGAAGGACTCTTCTCTTCCTAGAAGTTTTCATCCTTTTAACGGGCAGTTATTTTGCTCCCTCTGCTCTCCTACATAATTTTTGCTGCTGTAAATGGTTTTGCTTGTCGAATTTGGTTTTATTTACATATTCTATTAGTAATGTGGCCTACAGATGCCTACTCGAAATCAGGATTCTCTTGTCTCCTTCATGTAAACAAACCAGTTTGCATGAATGGCTGAGAAAATCTGTTCCACTTCAGATTATAACACTGAGTTATGGACCAAAATGTGTTACACTCCTTATTGTGGATACGGTAAGTGATTATTTTTCTTGATGGCAGTTACAAAGCTATACAGTATTGTTTTAGAGTTGGTCTGATAAACGGTGAAATATTTTGTTACAGCTTAATTATGGAAAACAGGAGCTTATGGTTTATATTTATTTAAATGTGTACACGAATCTTTTCAAAGTAATAGGGCTAATATAGTACTGTTTCTGGAGGCTTGAAAAGAAGATTTGTTCTCTAATATTAAATTTTCAATGTATTATTCATGAGGAAAGCAAAGCTGAAAGCTTTTTTCTCCCCTCAGTAGAAATGAACTTGAAGAATACATTACCTGTATAGAGAAAAAAAATAATCTAAAGGACTCTAACTCTTGCTAATACTGGAGTGGTGCATGCAAATACTATTGGAATTTCCTCAGGGAAAAGGAACCAGAATTGTGTTGAAAATAAGCTGATAGGATCATTGAATAATTTGTACAATATTACTGGAATGCAATTCGTAAAATAAGTCAGGGTAATTCTAGTTAGAATGTGCTTTTCAGAGTGACAGAGTGGCTGTTCACTGAAGCTGCTTTAAAGTCCATGCCCAAGAATTATTACCTCTCTGGTTTGGATACAGGGCTGGGCTACATATTTTTGTTACTTGTACCGCTTTCAAGCTAGCTTTTTCAGATGTGTGCATATGCATGTAATGTATTCATGCATACACGTATATACCGTCGGTTTATTAAGGCAGGCAAAATGTGCGTGAGCTTTTCTATATATGGCATGGAAATGGAATTTGGAAAAACGTTTAAAGCTCTTTAGCATTATGTAATACAATAAATTCTTTCAATATGGAATATTTACAACCCAGTGCAAACTTATGTTTGTGATTATATTTTCTGCTGTCCTATCACTATAAACAAGAACTATAAGCCAAGTGACATAATCTTCAGTGATCTTTTTCATTTGTACTTTTCAATGTACTTTCTCATTCCTAGATCATGCTTGGTTTAGTTGCCTGAAATGACTCAAGGAAAAGAAATACCAAGTTGCATGCTCAGGCAAGAGCTCTCAAGATACTCTTTTCCATTGCTTTACTCAAATCTTAGGGAACAATTAGTTTATTAATAGGAAAAATATCTGTAATTAGTAATAACCATGCACCAAACACCACAATTATATTTTGTGGAAGGCCTAACTTAAATTGTTATTGCTAGGTGAGGTCCTTAACATTTAAGTATTTCCTACATATGGTTAACGTTGCTTCTAGAATACGTTGGCTAAAATAGTGCGTGATACCACTGCAGGAATTTATGGTACCTGTGATAAGGGAATAAAGTTAGGATGTTACAAGCTAAGTACTCCTTTAGACCTTACTATTAAATTATATGAGCACTGCTGAATTTTTAATATATATTCAGCCCCAAGCTCCTGGTGAAAAGCTGTGTTGTGTGCCTGTGGTGGTTTGAGCCTGGTTAGATGTCAGGTGCCCACCAAAGCCGCTCTATCACTCCCTTCCTCAGGAGGGCAAGGGGAGAGAAAATATAATGAAAGGCTCGTGGGTCGAGATAAGGACAGGGAGGTCACTCAGCAATTACTGTCACGGGCAAAACCAAGCCGACTTGGGGAAAATTAGTTTAATTAATTAACAATCAAATCAGAGTAAGGTATTGAGAAAATAAAAACTAAATCTTAAAGCACCTTCCCCCCACCCCTCCCTTCTTCCCTCCCCGCTTCCAGCAGTGCAGGGGGATGGGGAATGGGCATTGTGGTCAGTTCATCACACGTTGTCCCTGCCGNAGCTCCTGCCAGCAAACCTGCTCCAGCCTGGGCTCCTTTCTCTCCATGGGTCCACAGGTCCTGCCAGGAGCCTGCTCCAGCGTGGGCTTCCCACGGGGTCACAGCCTCCTCCAGGCACCCACCTGTTGTGGCGTGGGGTCCTCCACGGGCTGCAGGTGGATATCTGCTCCACCGTGGACCTCCATGGGCTGCAGGGGCACAGCCTGCCTCACCATGGGCTTCACCATGGGCTGCAGGGGAATCTCTGCCCCAGCGCCTGAGGCACCTCCTCCCCTCCTTCTTCCCTGACCTTGGTGTCTGCAGGGCTATTCCTCTCAGATATTCTCACTCCTGTTTCTGGCTGCAACTGCACAGGGTTTTTTTCCCCCTTCTTAAATCTGTTATCCCAGAGGCGCTACCACCGTTGCTGATGGGCTCGGCCTTGGCCAGCAGCGGGTCTGTCGGCCTTGGAGCCGGCTGGCTTTGGCTTTATCAGACATAAGGGAAGCTTCTAGTAGCTCCTCACAGAAGCCACCCCTGTAGCCCCTCTGCTCCCCAAACCTTACCATGCAAACCCAATACAGTGCCTTACCTAAGAATGAAAGTGAAGCAGGAAATATTTTGAAGGTGGTTTTTAGCCTGGGTTTAAAAAGCTGTTCTGTAGACGAGGAACCATGGCCCAAAACATATGAAGCCACTTGTCCAAAAGAATGGAAAATCAGAGTGGAGCAGAAAAGTGAATCCAGTTCTCTTTAGACTTTAGCTGGTTGTCTTAATTGGTGTGGTCGACCTTTTTCTCTGTGCAGTGCATACATCCTATTAAGAAGTACAATACAGTATTGTCTTTTGTCACTTGATCCAAAGTTTTAAGGAAGCCTCAATTCGGTGTCCCCAGTTGTTCCTTGGACCAGTTAGTACCTTCTGGCATTACTTGGATTTTTGTATTGTCTTTCCTTTTAAGGGAAGCATCCAAAACTTGCGGTTGCAAGAAAAACTACGTATTTCTAGCTCTTTTTTTACGTATTCCTTTCCAGCCACATTCCTTAATGTTTGCTGTGATTTTTCCGATGACATAAAACACAAACAGATACAGATGTTTGTACCATAAGCAGAAGAGCAGGAGGAATGTCGCAAATTTCTAGAACTTGCATTTTTTAATGTTAATCATGAAGATACGCACCTATCCTTGGGATTGAAATGAAGACTTAAGATAGTGGTGGGAAACTGAAAACCTGTGGCCAGCAAGCAGGCACAAACATTACACAAGCGCTGTAATTACCTCAACATTGTTATCGGATGGTGGTGAAGCGTGTTTTAACGTGTGGCTTGTCGAAGGTATTTGGAAATTGCACTCATCCTTCATTAAAGGAGGGGATGAAACAGCCTCTTCAACACTTGGGCTCACCTATAAATGTGTGCTAGCTGATTAAACAAGATCTTTGAACAATTGAATTTTCTCAAATGAGGAAGGGAAAAAACCAAAAACAAACAAGTTTTGTGGATAATGTGCTTGCTTAAGTCCTGTGTAACTCAGTGTCCAAGGCATGCGCTGTATGAAAAAATTTTCCACTTTCACCCTTGGCAAAAGGAGGGAGGAAGAGTGGAGAAAAAGCAGCTGTGAAAGGCCATCCAGAAGCTTTGCCCTGTTTGTGTAAGCTCTTTCCCTTGCGAATTGTGTTGCGGTCTTTGAGCTGGTACACATAGTATTTTGGGCAAATAATCTTCCATGAAACGTTCTGTCATCAGACTTTCTGTATCATGGCGTTTTTGTTGCAGCATACCCTGGGGAACTCCGGAGTCCCCAGGAACCCTGAAAGCTGGGGTACGCTCGCAGCTCATTGGGGGTGCAGGAGGCTGCGTTTGACGTCCAGTGCTCCTGATTCAACCTTGTTGAGGAACTTCATGTTAAACCTGTGTTTTGTTTTGTTTTTCATGTGAACAACATTTTCCATTTGTATTTTGGATATGCAGATTGCAGTCTGGAGCGGTTAGGAAGTAGTTGCATTGATATGGGTAGAGGAGCAGAAGGATTAAATGACAGGGTTATTTTGCAGCATTTTTTGGATAAGCAATTTTGATGGATTGTTTCTGGTCTTGGCCAACACTGCTGACTTACAGGAAAGTCTAAAGAAGTGATGCGGGGGATGGTGATCTTTCCCCTAACTGCAAGTGTTTGCAATATAAACAGCTGAGCTATTCAGCAGCAGCTCTCAGTGGAGGGAAACAAAAAAAAAAATGGCATTTTTAGGGTGGGTTCTAGTGTAGACAAATCAGATGAATTGTGCTCTACAAGTGCTTATCAGCTTGGCTTTGTGAACGCTGCCTGTGGTCAGCTGGGCTGACCTTAGCTACCGGGAGGCTAAGGAGAATATCCATAGAAGTTACTTTGGAGCTATAATGATAGAATTATAATAAAAAAAAAAAATAGTTCTGTTCAATGTGGAGATGGATTACCACCTAGAAACTTCCCCCCGCTAGCTTTCTGGGTCTTGGCAGGAGATTTTTGGCAGTGTGTGTCTTAAACACACCGGACCTTGCTTTGTTTATTTTGTAGGGCTGGAGTTCCTTGCTTGTGTTGGGACCGTGGGAGGGGACTCGCGCCTTCGTTAGTGTACACGTATTACTGGAGAGGAGTTCTTCAGCAGAAAGAAGAATGTCTCCATAGTCTAACGAGAGTTAGCTCCAGATTTGTACTGCTGATCTTTGTTAAATTTTGGTCTGAGAAAACAGTGTTTGGTCGTGCATTTCTCTTGTCACGTTTTCTTACGTCCCCAAGAAAAACACGATCATGGAAGAAAGGCGGCAGTGAAGCAAGCCGATATGCAGCTATTTGTCCTCCTCGTTTTGGTTATGTAGGAGTGGGAGAGATGCCAGATATTTGTCTTGTTTTGCAGCAGGCCTGCAATCACATACAATGCTTTTCTGCTTTAGCTCTGTATAGCTTCGGGAGATTAATTCAAATGCAGAAGCCTGTTTAGATTTTAGTAATTCACTGAATATGCTGGGGCTGGGCAGGAGCTAAATGGGTAGGGAGAGGCTCTGCCCAAACTAATAGCACTCAGGCAGTAGCCAGAAGAAAGCTTTTAAAATAGCTTATGCCGTTTTATAGTACAGGACATAATACTTATTATTTGGGCCAAAAGGGATTTTTAAAGCTATTAGGATAAACAGCACACGCAGCTGTGGCAGGTGTGACCGTCTTAGGCAACGCTTTTCTCAATGCACGTTCTGCCGTACGCAGCCGGGTCTCCCGGAGGCACCCGTACAGTTTTCAGTTAGAAATCGTTGTTGCCGTCCCCCTCTTCCGTCTCATTTTGAGTTACGACCCACATCGCAGAGGGGTTTGTTGTGTGAACACCTGCTTGCAGAGCCGGTACGGGCATCTTAACTGCAAACTGGCAAAGTCCGAGTCAGTTAGAGCTGCGCAGAGAGCGTGAAACAACTGAAGAGGAGCGACGCTGAGTGTCGGTGCCGGCTGGGGCTCTGTAAGGTTAGAGCTTATTATTTTGGGGAGAGGAGAAGGGGCAAATCCTAAAGATGGCCTTCTAAAGTGCTTGAGTATATACGTAGGTATAGACTTAATATGATTTAACATTTATGGGTCCATACGCCTGGGATTTTCCATCAGAGCTAAGTGCAATAAATGTACTGGATCGGCCATCTGGTTTTGGGCTCCTGCATGAGATCATCAGCTGCTTCTCTCCCCTGAGCCTACTTGGGACCTCTGCTTTTAGAAGTGCTGGTAATAAGACAAGGATCCTACCTCCCGAAGAGATGAATAGTAAGTGCTCTGCAAGACCTGGCTTTCTTTAGCGCCAAGAACAACAGGACAGTAAGATCTGTTGAATGTAAATGGTAAAAGTCTGGCTCTTTTATCCCAAGTGAGAGAAGGATGCAAAGCAGCGGGGGTTGTATTGTCTCGTCATGTACTAAATAAACTGCTCACCCTACCACTCCACCAGTGATGAAGGAAAACAGCTTTTTTTGCCAGATTGTGATCTGGAAGTGTTCTACATAAACAGCTTGGGCAAGAATGGAGGTTGAGAGAGGCTGGGACCTGGGCAAGCTGTAAAATTAGAGTAATTTCTGTTGCATCACGCCTTGGTTATCTCTTACAGTTAGCACAAAGGCACATCCTGAAGAAATAAGCTAGGAAAGAGTTTTAATTTTGTTAATGGGCGCGGGTGCTATTTTAATCTTCTTTTATTCTACCTTTGATAAGATCAATATCTGGCCTTTGGGGATAACAGGAGTGGGTTTTGTAGAATGTATCCACATAATTACAAATGTCATCGTTTTTGCTCCAGCAAACAACAAAAAGTTACTGAACTGTTTTGGTTTTTGGTTTGGGTTGTTGTTTTGGTTTTTTTTCCTGGTAGAATTAAGGAAACAGTTTATTTTTAACTTCTCCAAACCTGTAGTCCTGAAGACACTGGTTATTCAACATCTTCAGTTATTATACAGCGGTCAGTTATTCATGCTTTCTTATGACTTACATGTAAAATAGCAAGTGGCTAGCTTTCTGCTTTACAGGATTGTTAGAAGTTAAAGTATGGGTATTAAATTGTGCGCATTCCTTCTAGTACAAAGTTTAGGATAATTCAAATAGGTCAAAAGTACTTGATGTTCTGGGTATTTGGAGAAACAATTAAACATGTCTGCAGCTGTTTCAACCTGCAGCTGAACTGTCAGCTTGGTAGAGGCATCTAAGTATTTGTTTAAGGCACCAAAATGCTTTTTTTAAAAAATCCCCTTCCGTTAAGCTTAATGGAATAAGAAAAATTAATTTATTTTCATTTTTTATTATCTGAATTTCTAAACAGGCAATGAAATGTGGCTTTGTTCTCGAAAGGAATTGCTGGAAGTTGGGCAAGTTTGCTGCTCTGTCAGAACTGTAGTAACTTTATCATACAAAGCTTGCAGTTTCCTGTATCTTTTGTTTCAGTCTTAATCTAGTTTTAGCTTTCTGAATATCATATTTCCAGGGGGGGATGTGCTGCTTTTAATGGTTGTGGAATGCTGAATGGGTAAAATAATCTTCAGTCCAAAGTACAAGGTCAGAAGAGCTAGGAATGAATATTACCAACTTCTTCCTTGGGATCAGTTGAAAATACGCTTAATAGAGAGCAGTACCTGCAGTCCATGTTACAGTGGTTGCTGGCTTTGCTTGAATTACCTTATAGACTGTTGATTTCAGGCTTTTTAATTTTTAATGTGAAATACTGCATTTATCTCATTTTATATATAAGTTATGGACTTGCTAAATGATGTAAGTTGAACGTTTTCTTAAAGGTGAATTTGATATTTAGTTCAGCTTTGTGTTTTGGTACAACATACATACCCAGCCAGTAAGGAAATGAAACATCTCTGTATCAGACTGCTAAATATTTTTAAGTAATGTCAGATGTGTGTTGGTTTTGCCCTTTCCTTCCATGGCAGTCAGCTGTGGGGTTTTTCTGGGGGGGTTTTGTGTTTTGTTTTGGTTTGGTTTGTTTTTTTGTAGTTGATCAGGATTCAGATAGGCATTTAGATGTTTTAAACATAATATGAGTACATTACGCTTGTCTTTCAGAAATGACAGCATGTATGCTACTGGCCTTTTTAAACACGCCCCAGGGGAGAGGAGTTTGAAAGCCAGGGAGGGAGGGCTCATGCTTCACCAGGGCAATGCTAGGTATTTTAGCAAATTATTAATGAGAATTTGCAGTACGCTTTTGTGGGGATTTTTTTTACTTGCCTCTTTACTTAGGAGTATAACAATAGATGCTCTGTTACAGAGGGATGAACTACAGCTTAACATTTTCATCAGAGATACCTGGCAGTGCTGCCGTTCTGCAGATGACACTTCCATGGAATTGAAAAACTGCAGTGGTTGATGTTGTAATTACTTTAGATTTAACATAGTTACTGAATACATGTAGATCTTACTGAAAACTTAAACTCATCAAAATTCTTTCTAGCTTAACTGATGAGGGCAGATGCGACAGCCTGAAGAAAAAAAGCAGCAAATGAGATTGCATTTTTCCCTCTGTAATATGCGTTTGTATTGCATATTCATAAATATTGCAAATATTTTTTAAAAAAATAATTTATGAGGGATAATGTAAGGTTGGGTAAAACCTACTCCATGGAAGCTAAAGCTGGAGGAAGCAACAATTCCTCTAAGTCGGATTCTGTCTAAGCAGGTACACTCAAGTGTCTTGAGAAATCCCTACAACTAAACATGCAAGAATTAAGTTTATAATAAAAATCTGATATTTTAGTTCTGCTCTTAAAACCACTGAATTCAAATAACCTGCCGAGTGGTACTAGCTTTATGCTGGCTACAACTTGATTGCAAGAGCGTTATTAGTTTTTGGATCATAATAACCAAAGCACAGGTCATAGAGAGATTTAGAGAAACTTCCCTCTTCCACATGAGGGGGGTTCCTCTTGCTTTCTTTGCCTCTGGGTTTCACAATTTAGAGAAGTATGTGGGGGGCAAGAGGGGGAATGGAGGAAAACAATAATTGGTCTGAATAACTCCATCTCTCTTAAAGTCAATGTCTTTTTGAACTTAGACAACTTCTATTTTTCTTCCAAAGAAAGAAGATCTTTAGTCATGCGTTCCTTACTCTGTTAAGACAGTCTTTTCCAGAAATTACGTTATTAAAATGGCCTTGGTTCTATAAAACATGTTACCAGAAACAGTATCATTTTAAACGTGTACTTTCTTGCAGAGTGGATGTTTTATGAGAACTGCTCTCAGTATCCACAGAATAGCAATGGATTGGGAGAAATGAGTGGTAATTGGAAATAGGTATCAAAG
>VZTV01043741.1:18120-89722 GCA_013400875.1 Anhinga rufa | reverse complement strand
GTGTGTGTGCCTCTGTAAAAAGATAAATCACTATCTGAAAGGAAGATGCCTTAAATTTGAAACTTTGCCCTCAGGTGAAGCCATTCCACCACTGAAAATTCTTGTGCTTTTAATTGTTTACATAATAGATTCTCTGCAGGCCTGCATGTTCCTTAGAAACAGAATGAAAAAATTGGGTGTCAGCACTGATTCCAGAAGTTCCAGAGCCTGGAATGACTCACAAAAATACAAGGAGAGGAGAGAGGAGCAAGGGGAGGTAAACTCTGTGAGGGTGCTCCGTCATAACAAAGCAGATCACTTCCCTTGCACGTTATTGAAGGACGCTGGCTGAAAAAAAAGAGAGGAAATTCCAATTTTGGAATTTCCATGTTTTGGAATACTATGTCTGAAACCCAGAAGTTATTGTTTACCTCATAGTACAAACAAATATAATGGTGATTCCCCTACAGCCATGATAATAAAGGATCTTTGAAAAATATCGATTAGTCAGAGGAGAAAGATGGACTGAGGTAGTGAAAGGCAGAAGATGAATAAGAATTGCTATGCAAAGAACATTTCACACCTAATAATCCTGTTTTGTTCAGTACAAGTTCTGGTATGACCATCATCATGTTATAATGGGAAACTAAGTCAAAGGGGAAATTTCAGGTTTGCAAATAACAATAAGTCCTCCCCATATGGCTTAATAAAGAAGTTTTTTCTTCTCTTTTCTTAGTTTCTTTATTTATATTGTGTAGTTATGGTACATTTGAAAAGAAGATGAGTAGCCAAGCTTTTAACACTTTAAGTACATGTTTACGTTTTAATAACATTCAGACCTTATTTAACAGTACGTAGAAAAAGATACAGAAAGAAATCATTCTGGACAAGTTAATGTATTCACATTAGGAAATGAGGAGATCAAGATATACCCGTTTCTGGTGGGTCCAGACTTTTTGAAGGCAATGGGAACTCTGTTTGAACTTCAACACAAGAAAGCTTGAAGTATTAGCTGAGCCAAATGTTTACCAACATTAACATTATAGATGTGAATTTTTTCTTCAGTTTTCATGTTAAATCTAAAATTGGGAAGGGATCTATTTTAAGTTATTCTTGTCAACAAAATAATATTACATACTTGAATCTCTGAATAAATTTTGGAAGCGTTACCCATTATACTTGGTAATTTGCCAGATCAGGAGCTATAGGTTTCAGTATTTGACTTAAGTTCAGCAAACCTATAAAGTGGTAATATATCCTATACTTACAAAAGATAGGATGCCACTAAAAATAAAATTAGTATGCTAAACATTTTTGTAGTAAAGAAAACTGCTACAGATTTTGGTTTGCTGGAATATAACATTTGACTGTGAAGCTTCAATTCTATCCAGCTGCTTCTTTCTACATATCCATCCACCCACCCACACATCCTCACTCCTTCCTTCATGCTGGTCAGCATCGTTCTGTAGCTCCAAAAGCTGTTTCAGTCATTTGGGGTGATATAAACAGGTTGCACGTGAGAGCAGCTGTCAAGCTGTAGCTGCAAAGCTTCTCTAGCGGTGATAGTTGTCACCTGAGGAAAGATCAAGATCCAGCAAGTCTCTGCAGTGCAATGTTAAACACAGTTGTAACAAACATGAAAGGGCTGCTCATGAAAGCAGCACTATACAGCTAATGGTTTTAATTCAGACAAGTGTGGCTGATAGTATATGGGCATCAGTCTCAGCAAACCAATAAGCCAGGTTCAGCTTGAGCACAGGTCACAGTCCAGTTGCATGTCAGATGTGATTGATAAAATGTGCAAGTGGCTAAGATGTAAAATTCAAACTAGTCCAGTATCTAAGGACATGAGACTTAATTGTGTACAGAGGGATAGAGGAAGAAGAGAATGTCAACTGGGGAAACAACTGGACTGATGTTGTGAGCTGCACTCATTTTCCAAGTCTGAAGTGTCTGCCTCAAAAGTGTAGGGCAGATGTCAAAAAACCCCTATCACCATAATATTCTGGCACAGCAAAGCAATGTATTTTCCCCTAGTCTCATTCTTAGAAATGGCTGAACCTGGTTTTAGCTGAAATTTTAAAACCACATGCCCACAAAACCAGCCTGGAGTAGATATGCAGCTTAGGAAGTCTCAGCACAGATTACTAAAGTTAAATTATGTTTAAAAAAATTAGAATAGGCTCAGGTGCTTTGAGTGCTAGGAAGTGACACTCTCCCCACCAATAATTAAATAGGATTAATCACGTCACATATCCTGTGTGCTTGGCCTGTAGTTCATATTTGTTGACACTCCAAGCAATGCATACAGTAGGGACTCGAATGACTTTTAAAAAAATAAGCTTCTTCCCTGGGAAGTAACTAAAAAACTTAAACCATGGGATCTGATGTTTAGTGGCTACCTTGAGAGGAAAATTGAATCACAAGTGACAGGTATGAATTTTTCACTTTATTCATACTGGAAGATGCTCTGCTCCAATGTTGATAAGAGTAGGAAAAGATCTTACACAGAACAGAATAATTTTTTTTCATAGAAATTACACTTATTTTCACTTCTTTTTCTTTTTAAGTTCTAGTTGCCAGCTCTGGGAATCAGAGTACAGCTTAGTACATCCTCACTAGTACAAGGCCGTGCAACTCAGATTGTCTCCTCATTACACTTGGGAGAGTCTTGCTCTGAATGATGAGAAAAGAGTGCCACAGAAAATGTAGCATCAAGCTGCTATGAGTAATCAGATTAATCAGTGCTGGCAGCAGTCAGTGGCAACTCAAAGAAAAGAAAGAGGTTTACATAGAGAGGCTTTTCACAAAAGTGTACACGTTCCTTTTTATCTGCATGTCTGTGGATGCAGCCATGTATTTATAATGTAATGCCAGATGTAGGGAAAGAAGATCCATTTCATGAGTTGTATCTAGCCCAGAACAAGGAGGATAGAAGTGGAGGAATGGAAGAGAAAATAGCAGTGAATCTATAGCGTGTCCTCTGCTTCCCAGCCAAAATTGCCTGTACGCTAGGTAACTGATACACCACACTTACCATCCTACCTAGCAATGACTTACTCATTCATCCTCTGTTGACGTGAGAACATCATTAGAATATCAGTAGATTACTTCTCAAATATATAGCCCCTGTTCCTACCATTACCTTCTCATGCTGATCTCTGCCTATACCAAAACCCATGCTGCACCGACAGAAAACTTCTGGGAACATATTACTCATGTCACAGCTAGGGCAGATAAATACACCAAATGACTAAATTTAGATGTGGGAAAAAAATGTTCAAGGTAGTGGTCCAAGGTGACTGTAGTTCATCACAGTCTTCAAATAACAACCAGATGCCTATATGATGCCTTCTATGACTGCCTGGGTAGTCCCATAACATCCTCATAGGTAAGGTTAGGAAGTGTGTGTTAGATGAGTGGACAGGGAGGTTGATAGAGAACTGGCTTAAAAGCAGAGCTCAGAGGGTCATGATCAACGATACAGAGTCTGGTTGGAGGCCTATAACTAGCGGTGCTCCCTAGGGGTCTGTACTGGGTCCAGTCCTGTTCAATGTATTCATCAGTGACCTGGATGAAGGGATGGAGTGTAGCCTCATAAAGTTCGCTGATGATACCAAGCTGGGAGAAGTGGCTGATACGCCAGAAGGCTGTGCTGCCATCCAGCGGGACCTGGACAGGCTGGAGAGCTGGGCTGAGGAGAACCTCATGAAATTCAACAAAAACAAGCACAAGGTCCTGCGCCTGGGGAGGAACAACCCCAGGCACCAGTACAGGTTGGGGAATGACCTGCTGGAAAGCAGCCCTGCTGAGAAGGACCTGGGAAGGCTGGTGGACAGCAAGCTGACCCTGAGCCAGCACTGTGCCCTTGTGGCCAAGAAGGCCAATGGTATCCTGGGCTGCATTAAAAGGAGTGTGGCCAGCAGGGCGAGGGAGGTTGTTCTCCCCTTCTACTCTGCCCCAGTGAAGCCACATCTGGAGTGCTGTGTCCAGTTTGGGGCCCCCCAGTTTAAAAAGGACAGGGAACTACTAGAGAAAGTCCAGCAGAGAGCCACAGGGATGATCAGGGGACTAAAGCATCTCCCTTATGAGGAAAGGCTGAGAGACCTGGGTTTGTTCAGCCTGGACAAGAGAAGACTGAGAGGGGGAATCTTATCATGCTTATAAATATCTGAAGGGTGGGTGTCAAGAGGATGGGACTGGACTCTTCCCAGTGTTGCCCGATGACAGGACAAGGGGCAATGGGCACAGTTGGAACACAGGAAGTTCCACCTGAATATGAGAAAAAGATTCTTTCCTGTGAGGGTGCCAGAGCAGTGGAACAGGCTGCCCAGAGAGGCTGTGGAGTCTCCTTCCCTGGAGACATTCAAAACCTGCCTGGATGCGGTCCTGTGCCCCCTGCTCAAGCAAGGGGGTTAGACAAGATGATCTCCAGAGGTCCTTTCCAATGCCTGCCATTCTGTGATATGAAGCAAAACACTTGCTCTTTCACCACCAAGAAAATTTTCTGAACTGCTGTATTATGGACACTTGCATAGCTATTTACAAATATAAATTGCTATGGACTCTTAGTCGTTTTGTTCTAGTTCTGCTGAAATCACTCACTGAATGAATGAAGTCTTCACATGATGGGAGAAGTGATTTTGGTAAACTGATACTGCAGAAGCCTGTGACTTCAAACTGACATTCTGGAAAAAAAGTTTACATGAAAATACAGGCCTAGGATAGACTTAGGTTTCATGATAGACTTCAATTTCACAATAATGCTAGAAAGTACCTTTGCGCTGTGATTTACTGAAAAGATAAAACTATGACCTTCTATTCAGTTAAGTTGTACCAAATTGTTCAACTCAGTTTGAAAAGATAAAGATGTGACATTTCTTTTTATCCTGAGGTGTGAAACATGGTTTAAGACATGGATGGATGCATGACTACCATTCTCTAGAAATGCACAATCATTTCAAATTTTTAGTATTTTGTGTTCAGATGACATAAAATAGCTGGTATTTAAGAAAATGCTAGGACTTTAGACAGAGATTTTCTAAATTAATGTTATCCTGAAGGTACTGGCAGGGAGACTTGATATACTGAGAGGGTATATCAATATACACCTGCTTTCCTGACCAGAAAGAGAGCTCTTCCCAGGTGGAGTAGGTTCAGATTGTCAGCTCAGCAAACAATCTAAAAAAAGAGTGAGGTCCTAAGATCCAGCAAATGAGTCCCTCTGAGAAGAGGATTTGCAGTATAAATGCAATTCATGACAGCATTTGCAGTTGTCCTGCATTTATAGATACCTACTGGCTTGAAACACTGGGTTTTGCTGTGAATTTGTCATCTGATTCATAACCCCTACAAAACTGAGAACAAAATGTGTTAAGGAATTCAAAACCTTCAAAGGATCTTCTCTTTCATATTTTATCTTTGTATTCCTACAGAGATGTAACATACTTTTATTATAGTAGAGTGTGAAAAAAATGTGTGCATGTACGCATGAGTATATGAAAGCATGTGAAAACCTATCAGGAAAGTAGAGCTCCAAAGCTAGATTGAGCCTAAACTCTGTCCTGTAAAATTATCAAATGGTAAATTCTGTGTTTTCTGAAAGACTCCAGAGAGGCTGAGCCACCACCCAAGTGTTGTCCCTCATTTGAATGTTTCTGTTGAGCTCCCATCTATGTTCAGGATGGGAGATGGGGAAGAAGAGAGAAGACTGGCCACCACAGAAAATAGCTATCTATCTGTTAATAGCTTATGTTATGTTATGGGATGTTAAGAGCTTTCAGGCTGTGGCTTTTGAGTACAGAATAACTTGATTTCAAAAGTAAAATATTCTGATGACACATATGATTTCCCTGCCCCACATAGAGTTTTCAATCTGGACCTGAAAATCATTATCTATATTTATATAAGCACCAATTACTTTTAATTAAATAGTGAACTGCCAGTTTTCAATCTTACTTTAGGACTCGTATAAATTCATTTTCTATCATGTCTCTATGATGACTGGACTAAGCGATGACTAACTCAGTAGTAACTCACTGATTTACTGACCTATTTTTATAACTGTCTGCTTTAATCCTTAGTTAGGGCTCAGATGTAGGATTTAGTTCAGCATAACATATTACCCTGCATCATGGCGGCCCTGTCAGGTGTCCATATACACACTTTTTGGTCAATATGAATTCAAAATGCTATGAACTTCATTTTACCATCTTTCACCATTGCATTTCTTTCTACCAGCTTCCTTGCAAATCTGAATGCAAATCACGAGTCCAAGAGCTAGATCCCATAAAATATTTAGCCAATGCAGTGTAAATGTGCTAGCAGAGACCTTTTCAGTGTCCAGCTCTCAAGGTTGTGTCCAGAGCCCTAAATTTATGTTCCCACTATGGTTGGTATGAGCAAAGCCAACAAACAGCTTTCTGAAAAGCAGCTGTGATGAGGATGGAGCTGTCTGGGCTAGACTAGGGCTTCTATTTCCTTGTAATATTAATTAACTGAATTGTCATTCAGCTAATGACTGAATGAAAGCTTCTTGGAAGCTTTACATCTTTTTCATTCTCAGGGAGAAGTCATAATACAATGCCAACATCTTACAAGATAGATTGGATTGCCAGACTAACAGTGCATTAGAAAAAAAAAAAAAACCAACACAGAAATGCAATCAAACCCATCAGGTACAGAGAACAGATGTAATTTCTAGGTAAGTTCAAAATGTATGTAGGAATCTGGGACTTGACCTTTGATCTTCTATCTAGGGGAAATAACAGAAAAAAACCTCTTCCACCTGAATCAGACCTCCATTATCACCTGAAGACCTCCTTTGAAGAAGTGTAGGCACACATGCAAGGTCCCATTTCTATATGAAAATTCCTGATCTATGGCAAGGAGTCAGATGCATAAAATGACTGTTTATTATTTAAATAATAAAATATCACAGAGCTTGTGAATAAAAGATGAACAAACTGTAGTAATTTTTCCCTTTCTGACACTATGCTATTAGCTGAATGAGTCTTGAATTGTTGTAATATGAAGTCAGGAATAAAGAAACACAAATCCCAGTGTATGGAAGTAAGAGTGATTTTGGTTTATTGAACAGAATATCCTTTTAAGGTACAAAATAGAGTCTATATCTGGTATGGTTTGGTCAAAATTTTGTTCACTCTTCTTTGACAATAGGTGCCTAATCTTCTATTGAGCACACACAGAGATTTGTGTATATAATTTACCATAAAGTTAATGGGAGTTCTTCTGGAAACACCCATGTGTCAGTGGGCTTGGATAAATGCTGACTGCTCATGACCCTGTGCAGCTTCTTTAATGCATAAGAAATACAGACAAGCATTTTATGCTTACTTGCTTATAGAAATGAGGCAGATTCTTTTTTCCTTTTTTAATCAATGTATAAAAGAAAGCAGACATACTGTCACCTCATCACCTCTGATTCTGTAGGGAACAATAAAGGGAAAAAGATTTCAAATAAACACACATCTGTTGTTGGTGTGAGTCATCCTTATGAATAGTGGTGATAATGAGAATGGTGTATTGTGTATCTAATGTCATATCTCTATTTCTGAAGTAGGTTATTATTCTGCTTTTTTGTTTTTTTATCTTCTCTTTCTCTAGGTGGAGTTTATGATGGCTCTATCATAAAGTTCCTTTGTGTATCCGTTATAGAAAAGGTGTATAGAAGGCAAAAAAAATTTAGATAAAATTCAGTATTTTAAGTATAATCTTGACGCAAAACCATCCTAAGCAGCTGTTAACTTTCCCTAGCTTTTGTGGGCTTTGAACCCATTCTGTATAGAGTTCTATAAAAAAGACAAATGAGTGTCCCCCATTTAAAAAACTGAATGGAAAAAACATTGTGCAAAATGTCTTTTTGCTGGAGTAGATAATGGGACTTCCGAAGTGAAAAAATAGGTTCCCTTTTATCATTTCTGAAAACGATTATATTCTTGTTATGACAGTTATTACCTGACATAATTAGTAATAGAAGACAATATCAGAGATGAATTCTGCTACCTATCATGTACTTCAGCCTACTCTAGTCTGTTCTGGTACAGACAGTTTAGACAAAGGGGCATATAAAGGAGGGCATGTAGATGCTCACACACAGACACATACTGCATTCCTTCTGCTGAGCACACTGAGTAAATGATCCTTCTCCATACCTGTTGAGGAGCAAGAGGAAGATATAACTGCAGACAAAGAGGGAGAAATTGGTTCAACTGCTACTGGAGATCTAGATATATCTTTTGGCTTAAATGGTCCCCAGTGAAATAAGTTTTTTCCTTCCCCAAGGCAACTTACATTCTCAAAAAGAATTAATGGGGTCACTAAAATAATTCTGGATTGACAGAAAATCACCTCAGAAGATATTTTGACTAGTCAGTTTAACAAAATAAAAGGTTGAACATACAGAAATATTTTAATTTTACCTGTTATTTACTGGAGAAGAAGGAAGAAGCTAAATCTGTTCAGAGAAGCATTTCTTTTTTGCAAATAAGGATTCTCATACCAAAATTCTTGCAGAATATAATAGAAAACATTGGTGGTAGTTGTCACAACAATAAATTTATATTCAGGAGAAACAGGAAAATGGAAAAAATAAATGGGTTAATAACCGTATAACTTTGAAATTCTCCTGACCCAAAGATAGCAATGTGTAAAATCATTTGTTGCTGTAGCAAAATGTCACTTTGGTACTGGTAAGCATTTAATCAGCTTTCTGCCTGATGCATTTAATGTGACTTCAGTGTTTTACTTGAGATACACAGTTAAGTGATTGATGATAAATTCAGGAGAGAGCACAACTGCCAGTCGCAAAGAATCAGGTCTGTTTAGTGCCCACATTAGCTTGGCTTCTATGAATAATTCTCTGTCTGGCAGAAGATGTTAAGTAACAGCCGTTAACTATCCTCAGCAGTTATGGATAAATTCCAGCAAACAACAGGAACCAATAAACACAGGTAGTATATTTTAATATGTTCTGTCTAATATAGGACTTTCCCATATTTTCAGACTTATTTATGTATGAAAGCAAACTAAGTTCTCTGCTGTTTTTCCTGTCTTCTAATTCAAAACTGAGTATATGACTGCCTCATTTTCTGTGTCCTATTTTCAGACTTCATTATTCACAAGTCAGGCCTAGACATCATCTCTCCCCAGATTAACAGAGGACACCGAGCATACGCTCGAAGGAAAGTGGCACCCTCCAAGGCCAAAGTGGCACAACTGTTGACATGAGCCTGGCTAGACCCAATCTGTGTCACCCCTGTTTTAGAGGTCGATTCACCAGGAGGAGAGGTAACGTGATCCAAGGTCATAGCAGAAAGTGGTGCTGGAGTCAGCAGCAGAGTGAAATGTCCTGGCTGTTGGCTCGGTGCTGTCCACTTGCCTCACCTGCTGCATACAGACCTGCTGCAACCTGGTGGTCTCCCTTGCACTACATAAATAAGAGAAAAGCAAAACTGGAACAGCTGCAAAGCCAAGCACTCCAAAGTGAGGAAATGCCAGGGTTAAGGTATCCTTTACCAGCAGAATTAGCTGTCTTATGTGCATATAAGCATGCTATCTATCCGTCTATACAGACATGTGTATGTTTATATTTATGCTGTAGTACTGTTTTTAATTATACTGTAACATATAATTTTTGACAGCATTCCCTAATTATAGAATGATTATAAAGCAATAGGCTGGAGACAGAACACATGGCTTACCCCTGTGGCCTCATGCCTACTTTGGAAGGGTCAATGCAGCACTAGAAAGTTATCTACTGCTACCTTGATTAAAAGGCACTTAATTACCCTTAACAGGGTGTAAAGGAGCTGGGTGAATTAAGTTCTTTTCTTTTTTTAAAGACATTTTCAATCTCTAACTGCGTTGTCGTAGTTACAGCTGGGGAGTTTGGGAAATGTACTAGTGAAATTGATTACTCAGACATGTGTGACTATGATTCATCCAAGAGCTTGGAAAAGAAAAGATGTACAAGATCTTCTCCAGCCCCATCATTTCTTCCTTTATTACCTTATTTGAAACAAAGCTTGGACAACACAAAAATAATTTTATTTTACGATAGCCATAGGCAGAATAAAAGATGTTCTTTTATACCTACCCATGACAGAATTGTAGGCTAAAGATTCAATTTGAAACAATGGTTTTCCTCACTTCATTTGCTAGCCACTTTGAGGGCATTACATTCTCATTTCTTTCAGGCAATCACAGATTCTGGGGACTGGAAGATGTGTTCTCCTATTAAAACAACAGCCCAGCTACTCTTAGCATCTTTTGTCTGGCAGTAGCTAGTTATCAAGTACTCTAAGGAAACTTAAAAAGGCAACTGTGCAATTGAGAAACAATTCACCCCTGAGGGTTTCAGAAGATTTTTGCCTAACTGGTAGTCCTAGCTTGTGGGGTGGCACATCAAGGCAACTAAGAAAACAAAGCACTCCTGAATAAGAGAGTTCTGGATGTTTCTGTGATGCATAAACACATCAGTTCCTGTTTAAAATATTTTTAAACTCTAGAAACATTGACATTTCTAAATGCCTACTTCATAGGCGTTATCATAGCTGACATATGAAAAGTATCCTTGAGTTATCCAACCTTGAAAATAGTTTTCTCCTCCTCTTCCTCCTAGGTCTTAGCCATTTTCTGACTCAGACGCTAACCATGCACTTTCCCACACGCAAACATGATCCGGGACATGACTACATGAAGCTGTCATTACTGGCTTGTAATTCTTAGCTATTAATTGCGGGGTCTTCTGCATGCTCGATGGTGGTTCCCATCCTGAAGTGCCATTCTCTCTGAGGGCAAGGGTGGTGAATAATACAACAAGCAGGCAGTCTCTTTAAAGTCTTGTTTTTCAGGGCAAAATCACTACTGGTAAAAAATACCTTTTTAAAACCAAAATAAATCATGCTCATTTTTAAGGTGCCTGTCCACCCCCTGCATAGGGACCTTGGAAGGACCAGCTCCCTCTAGGTTTTCCGATAGAGCCTCCCTCTGTCAGCTTGTCTCCTTGCAAGAGCTTTTGATATGCCCTTGGCATTCCTCAGTGACTCACCACCATTTAATGGGGATTAAGATGTTTTTAATTGTTTATAATCCTTTTGACCTTCTGCCTCATCTGAGAGCCTGGAAGTATGCCACTGCACTTCAAGCAGGAGCTGTGGTGGTTTAGAGGAAGGCAAGGTTTGTAGGCACAGGTAATATTTTTTTATTGGACCAATTACTGTGTTTGGAGAAAATAGATAACTTTCAGGAATGCAAGGCCTTGTGCAGGCCTGAAATGGAAGCTGCAAAGTTCAAAGATAAATGAAAGTAGAGAGCAATTACTCTGAACTTAATTTCTTTATGTTAATGAGTTAGATTACAAAAAAGAAAAGGCAGCTGGTATCTGTGAAATAGAGACAGCATGTTAGCAGAGGGAGGGGTGATAAATTGTTAGATCAAAAAAATGACCTCTACTTTATGAGGTTATTCCAGGAGCATAGTAGTGTTCTAAAGGACGTGACCATCAGTAATCATTTGACTAAGATTCATCATTACAGCTATGCTATAGAAGTTAGGTATGAGAATGCTAGAAAAACCTGGAAAATAGTTTTCTGTATCTAACCACTCAAAATGATGAGCTAAAATAAGAAACAGACTAAAATGATGTGCTTCTGCTTATTTTGCAACATACTCCAAAATGCCACCAAAATAACCATGGCAGGCACTGAACACAAGAACCAGTAACACAACAGCTGCCCCAGCCACTACCTGATAAAGAAACATTCAAACACCTTCAGTCATTGAAAATCTGTTAACCTAAAATGAACTGTCAGCTCCCAAAGCCCAAATGTCTCTCTAGAGGAACAATCAGATAACATATGTGTTTATGGGGAATTAGACTGACTCTTTCCTTCATATGTCTTCCTTAACAAGCCAGAAGTTAATTCCAATACCACTCCTATGGCAACTTCAGGAAGAAGACAAGGAAACATATTGGACTTGAAGTCTCAAGACAAAAACCCCACTTGGACCACTATATTGACTACTTCAGAAAAAGATTTGGGAGAGAAATAACAAACCAGCCATCATTGCAATTTTTTTGCCATTTCACAAAGGAAGTCGATCCTAAATCACAAATAGTGCAAGCATACAGCTAGATGACACTATGACTAATGAAGCCAAGGAAGACCCTGTCCAGAAAACAATATGTTTTCTCCACAATTAAACAGTTATTGATCATAATTACTTCCCCACTATATTATCGTCATGTCATCAGGAACGTCCCTGGCCTGTCCACCACTTTCCACTCTCTGATAGTGTTATGGTTTCAGCTGGGATAGAGTTAAATTTCTTCGCTGTAGCTGGTGTAGTGCTGTGTTTCGGACTTAGTATGAGAATAATACTGATAACACACTGATGTTTTTAGTTGTTGCTGGGTAGTGCTGAACTAGTCAAGGACTTTTCCAGCCTCTCATGCTCTGCTGGGTGCACAAGAAGCCGGGAAGGGAGGGGGCACAGCCAAGGGAGCTGATTCAAACTGACCAAAGGGATATTCCATATCATATGACATCATGCCCAGTATTTTAACTGGGGGAAGAAGAAGGAAGTGGGGGACATTGGGAGTGATGGCGTTTGTCTTCCCAAGTAACCATTACACGTGATGGAGCCCTGCTTTCCTGGAGATGGCTGAACACCTGCCTGCCCATGGGAAGCAGTGAATGAATTCCTGGTTTTGCTTTGCTTGCGTGCGCGGCTCTTTCTTTCCCTATTAAACTGTCTTTATCTCAACCCATGAGTTTCCTCACTTTTACTCTTCCAATTCTCTCCCCCATCCCACCAGGGGGGAGTGAGCGAGTGGCTGCATGGTGCTTGGTTGCTGACTGGGGCTAAACCACGACAGATAGCATCCTGGTTTGTCCTCAGTATGTCCCCAAGATGAACATCAACCTTCTGTGCTCCAGCCCATACAAATAAAAAAATCATCTAGTTCATCCTCACCCTGAACAACTTAATTTCAGTCAACTTTTTTCAGACAACAGGCAGAGTATAAGCATAAAGATAATTCTATATTTTTACTTTACCATGAGCTACCAAAAAAAAAGAAAAAATAAAAGGAATAGGGAAAACATAAAGGAAAATAAAAAGAGATTCTAAGTTTCTGCATTAGAAAGCCTGTGCTCTATCTTATATACTTAAGTGAAATCTTTATCATTTACACTGAAAACATGAATTTCTTCATTGATTTCTAGCAAATTCAATAACAACTGCCCCTCCATCAAACTCTCTTGAATATCACTTCACTGAAATCACCTTAGATAACCTGATCAGTATCAAACTACAATTTACAAATTGTGGTAAGAGACTCACAGTTAAATCTGCTTGCCTGAAGAAAATTAGCCACTGTTCAAAAGATCCAGGCTCTTCAGACCCTGCCTCTTTTGCTCTAAAGAGATCATGCATGGAGATCACTTTAATTATTTAGACTCTGGACAGGTGTGCTCTCCTGGGCAGGTGAATGGCATTCCTGAGTTCAAAGGACCTAAAATACTGTCAAGCATGATTGTTACCAGCCTAATCTGGCACCTATAGAAATGATCATTAACAACTTTAGAAGATCCTAAACCAAAAGACATTTTGTCAGAACTAGAACTCCTACCTTTCATATAGCTGCAGTCTCACTAACCAGCCCCAGAAACAAATACTCGGGGCTAGTACGTACCAAAGAGATTGAGACTGTATTTGAGCAGCAAACATTGCATTTGGCAACACATCTTCTCACAATAGCAGTCATCCTTGGAGCCTTTACAAGACATTTGTGCAGCACATACACTGTGCCATATGCCCTCCTGGAAACTATAGCTAAGACTAAATAGCTGTGATGCACCAGGATGAGCTCACAGAGCCAATGATGGACAGAAACACCCATCTTCCAGTGGGAGAAAATTCTCTCAATACAGCCACACCATTTCTGAGATTTTGGGTGTTATTCACACAGAGATTCAATGAAACACCTCCAAAACAGGAAGACAAGTACTAGAAATCATCTCTCTTACAAATACTAAGAGATTAAAACCTCTTTTGAGGCATGTTCTCATTTGACACCCTGCACCCCAAGCTAACCTCTCTAGTCTTGAAGAGGGATAAATATATTTCTCATTCTTTTCCAGAGCATTTAAGGAGCTTATTGTCTCCACAGGTACATACTACTGTTTTGTTTCAGACAGTCTGATGGATTAGTTTCAGCTTTTGCAGCTGCCATTTCTATTTCAGACCTGAAGAGGAGCATGTGTGTCCAATCACTTCTCTTGTTTCCAGCTTTAGCAAACTAGTCTAATGAAACATTTCACTTCTCCCCACAAACTTTGCTTTACTTCTGCTCTTAGACCATCATGACTATACTACTATTTCTGCAATATTCACAAAAAATGGTTTGATCTCTGTATTCATGATATTCTTATATTGCAGCTCCATATCTGCCATACAGACTGAATCCCTAAACTGTATTATTTATGGAATTACTGCCGGACTTGTGTACTCCTGTGATCACTGCCTGTGTTATTTGGGTTTTATGTGCATAGGGACTTGAATGTTTCAGAGCCACCTCTTCGCCTGGGGTATCGCTGCACAGCCCTTGGGCTGCAGTGCAGCTCTGCCTGTGACAGTGGTACCTGGCTGCAGGCTGGGAATCTCTGTCCTTGGAGCAGCCTGTGAAGCCAAACTCGCTTAGTGCCTTCTGGAGCCAGCAGCTGTCAGAAACATGTTCACTGCAGAAGTAATGAGAAATTAATAACATCTGGCATTTATTTAGTGTTTTCCTAAGTAACAAACACTGTGCTTATATGAAGCTGGTAAAACTGTTATGATCTCTGAAATGGGAAAACCAAAGCATAATGCAGCTAGAACCTAAAAAAAAGAGCACTTTTTACCCAAGTGGCTTGATTTGAGACATAATAGTCATTCACACCTCCCATGCAATTTGTTTTTTAGATGTGGAAGTCAGAGCAAGTTGCAGGTGTTCAGCACCTCTGAAGATCAGGCCACCCGCCTAGCTGACTAATTGGGAGGGGGGAGTGCTTGGGGGGGCAGCAGGTTGCATGCTGTTGAAGCTCCTGATTTTGCCAGTGTGGGCCGGGCACATGTGACATTTCGGTAACAGTCTGCTGAATGAATTCTCATCCCAGTGCTAATTTGTAGGATCGCATTACCTCTCAAAGCAAGATTTTATTTTCCTAAAGAGTTCTGAACACAAGCTTAGTTAAATCAATTAACATACTGTTCTCTGCACACACGAGAGCTGAAAATCCCTTACATCCCAGAGGTTTTTCTAATGACATAAAACTAGCATTCAGGAACTGTAGAGCCATGTGGTCCACGTGAAACTGTGTAAGGGAGGATGCGCATCATACATATGAGGAGGGAAACGGCAGCCTGACTTAGTGCAGGCTCATGGCTCTGTGTGACTTCTGTCCATTTTTGTGGGGGCGCTGAACCTTACCCTGCTTCTTCCTTGAAATGGATGGTAGCAACATTACTTTCACATTCCAGAGAAGTAAAATGCTTTTACTGTTCAAAAGCAAATAGCCAAGAAAATTGGGAGGCAGGTGTGTATCCATTAGCCCTGCTGTCTGGCATGGCAGTGAGACATCTCCACCAGCCAGTCTTGTCCTAGGTGTGAGCAGGACTGGGGCAGGGCTTTTTCTAGCAGAAGGAGTTTTCAGCTTGGCACTAGGATCCAGCCAGTCTCCGAGTTTTGTAGCTTGGAGAGTATAATGCAAATTTGATGTGTTGTGTTTAGCTTTTGATGGATTTGGTTTTTGTTTTGTTTTGTTTTGTTTTTTTTTAATTCTAGTTAATTTGACTGTCAAGGTTTTCAATGGCATCAGCAGCAGTAATTTAAGTTCTGTTACCTGTTGTGGGTGGCTTATGTAATGTTAAATTTTTACTTTTGTGCAAAGCATCCAACTGCCAAGATCATAAGCATTATATAAATTACTAAATTAAATAACTAAATGAGAGGCTTTTCAAGGACTGGAAGGAAATTCAGAGCTTTGGTATAGCTCAGAAAAGAGCAGAATGAGAGGAATAAAGATATTAGGATGTGATTTCCTTTCAAAGCAAATTCCATTTTGAATTTGAAACAAATTTCTATTTTGTTTGCATTGACACAGCAAATACTATCTCCTTCTAGGAGTGTGTAGATGCCCCACCAAAGTCATGGCCCCCTGTTGCTAGGCTTTGTATATACAAGAGAAAGACAACACCTGCTTTAAAAAGCTGTCTCCACTCCAGGAGGCATTATCATCTCTGTTGTAAATAGAGAAGTCAAAAGATTTACCCAGCATCAGGAATCAGTTCCTGAGCCAGGAGTTGACCCCTACCTCGTGTGTCGGGGCTCACACCTTGTTCTTCCATGTGGTCTTCCTGCTTTTGCACATCCTCTTCTTCCTCCTTTACAAGGAAGCATATAAATTGGTAAAACCTGAGCCCTTTTTTATTGCAGGACTGCAAGCAGTTTTGATTTTTTTCTGAAGTTTTGCATTTTGCATAATCAAAAAATTATGCCACTCTTCATTTCACATTGCTGTCATATTAAAAGGATGCAGAATCAATGCAGTTTTGTGGCAATTCCAACTCTTGGCTCTCTGAGAGCTTGTAAACTGACTGGAGTTTTTTAAACAATGCTACAGCCCACTGTCCAGTTCTGCTGGACATGTTTCAGTTGATGGCACTGCTCCTTAACAGATCTTTACATGCTAGACACGGTAGGATTTGGAGTCAGAAATGAAACTGTAAACAAATCCCACTGTTCCCAGATGGCATGGCTTAAGACTGTCATCTCCATCTTGTCAAATCTCATTTATTTACTTTAGTTTAATGTTACAGCAAATACATAATTAAGAATTTCACATTTATGGAAATAAGGAGGGAAATTTGGTGTTTGGAAGAATTACACTACCCTGTATTAAACACATGAAAGATCCACTAGTAGCTATAACAATAGAGATAGGGTGAATTAACTCACTAGAAATGAAGAGATATTTCATGTAAAAGGATATATATAGTAGAGAAGAAACCTATCAATAAAAGGTAGCCAGATATAAAACGTGATGGAATGTCTTGATTGCAGTCTTTATGGACCTCAGCTATTAACCATGCTATATAACAGTGCAAATAAATTTTCTGCAAAATTGTAAATCATTTTTGTGCCATTAGGGGAAATATTATGTGATATTTTGAATTAGTCTTTAAAATGACCCTGCTCAGATATGCCTATATCAAGGATAATAGTAGAGCTTTGTGTGAAATGATATTCATTCAAGGAAAATAAAAGATAATGACCATGATCGTTTCAATAAACCTATGGTTAAACCACACAGATATATGCCAGACTAAAGGTAGCTTGACAATGAAATCAGGCATGGCGCATGGTGTGAAGAATATGGCTGTTAGAACAGCAGTCAAAAAATGAGTACCTTTAAAAAGTGCTGCCAGATAAGAGGAGAAAAAGTATGGGCACAGCATATCTGTCACATTAGGTCATCATTTATTAATATATCTTTGAATGCAGTGCTTGGAAATATAACTGTAACTTATAAGAGAACTGAGCACAGAATAGAAGTTCTTCATTTCTTGCTCAGCTTGATTTAAGCAATGGCAGGAATGGTGCTGTTATCAGCACTGCAAGCTGAAACACAAATTGCTGAAAGCCTCTGAAGTAATTCTTCCACTGTATGAATTGATGAGGGAGGAAAGCCGGTTTCTACCTACAGTTTGCTTATGGTGGCAGGTATGGGGTTTATGTCACTAGGTATTCAAGTGGTGAGGATAAGTTAGTAAAACATCTTGTTTCAATCTATCTTTCCAGAGTGGTACTTCTCAAGCATTTTGGAAGTGTAACCTTCTTTTTGGCTCCTGCCTGTTCACCGCTTTTTGTTGGCAGCTGCTCATCTCCAAGGCAGGGCAGTGGGAATTGGCTGGAATTACTGGCTGCAATTACTGATGCCCATTTGCTCACTCTGGTTAAGCTAAGCTGCTGCTGGCACTTAGAGGTAGTTAGCAGCTATCTAGCTAGTTGAAACACTTGTAGCCCAGAAATAAAAATCTGCTCATGCTAAGAATGAAACTGCTACCAACTTAGGAGGAAACTGAATTACTATAGATACATCTTATCAAACACTTCACGAGCTATTTCAGCCTTTATACGGTTACTCATCCAGGGCAGTTCTGGAATTGAGGTGTAGCCATGGGAGATACAGACCTGGAAGAGACTTCCTGGATCATTTTCTTTTACAGAGAGCTATTTTGATCCTTTCATGCACTTGAGAGGTTACATTCAGAAACAGAAGTAGTTCCTTTGCTATCACTGAAAGGTTGTTCCAGTACCTTTTTTTAATTTCCAGCAATTTGTTCTTGTGCCAGTACTCCAAAATTACTCTTAAACTTGGTGGGTTTTTTGCATTCCTGCAGGCCCTATCTCTTCCCATATGTATTTATAAACAGCAATTACATGCCCTCTCCACCTTCATTTTGCTGCCATAAATAAATGACGTTGTTCTATCATATTCTCCTGTCTTTCCATACCCCTGAACATACACTTGCAGTGTTAGATCTCTGTGACTTTTTCTTGGACTTGACTGGTCCGAATTTGTTATAGACTTCTAGGAGATATCTCTAACCTTTTAGAGCAGTTTTGATATTTTCCTATTTCCACTGGAAACACCACACGTGTTATGCCCTGAGGTTCATTTTCACTCTTTGTTGGCTGGTTATCGTGGTGAATCATAATTATTGGTGGTCACCTGATATGTCCAGGACTTTGTCTGTCATTTCCCATTTGGGAGCCAAAAGGTACAGCAGAATGTCTTGCATGACCTTATACTTGGTCAGGTAAACTTCCAGAAGTTTATGCTACTCCTGCCTTTAGAGTCAAGGCTTCTTGCTGGTAGCTATGGCTCCCGGTGTTAGGAAAGTATACATGCTGAAGTCAATGTTTTTCAGTTTGAGGTGTTTAAAATTAAGACGCTCACCTATATGTATACCGTACAAGTAAGATTTATGGTAGTGAGTGAGGAGTCATCTTGCACTAGGAGCTGCACAAAAGGGAAAAAATCCTGCAAATAATTGGTGATCCACAAACCTCATTATTGCAAACTCTGCTTTCTCATACTTATGCATGATAGTTTCCTGGGTGGCAGGTATCACAAACTGTTGAAGATTAAATTGTTGCTTAAGAGCAGGTCTGTGGTCTTCAAGGAGGTATTGTCCCTTAACTTCATTGTCTTGAAAAAAAAAAAGGATTCATTTGACTTGTTTGACCTATTTTCACATTCAGTCTGATGTCCCTAGTTTCTTTTTCCCTTTTCTTCCCCCCCCTCCTTTTTTTTAAACCACAAATATAGCATAATTCTAATTTCCTTTACAAAATGCAGTAGATATTCTTGCAACCCTGAGGGCACACGGCTAGCCATAAAAGGCCACAGAAAATGTTTCTGTTAAAGAGGGATGCAGAAGAAAACTGGCTCAATTCCACAGCAAATCGGCATAATACAGCCGAAAGAGGGAAACACCTTCTCCAGATGAAATAGATCAGCAGGAGTATTGAGTTTCATGCAGAGATGGGATAGTATTACTTTGAGGAGTAATTCCTTTTTATGTATTTCACAGGGATGGAATATATTGTCTAATATCTTTATTTCAGGCTTCACAATTTATTTTATGGAGCACGTTGAATCATTACCCCTTGGGGGAAAGTTAGCTTTAGTTCCTCGTGATGGCAATTCAATGAAATCACTTTGAACAAAAGGTGAACATTTGTTAGCAACACAGAGGAACTTACATGACACTTCTATGTGATGGCATTTACACCTACTAAATCCTTCTTGTGACACCAGTTGCTGGCATGTAAACTGAAGCTCCACCTGCTGCAGCTGGATTCATGTCTAACTTTCTGGAGCAGACAGGATTTCCAGAAATGTGACTGACAAATGAAGCATAAACTATGTTCTATTAATCATCCTGCACCGTAATGGGTATATTTAAACTTCTTTCTTGGCCTGTGTCTGCTTGAGTCACTCAGATGGATAAATGGCTCTGTCAAGACATACCTGACTTAGAAAAGCAGCAGTAGTATAAAACTAAGCATGTGTCCACATGAACAGATGCAGGTGGATGCAAAAGCTTATGAACTCTGTAAGTTGCATTACGAGGGTGATACGTATAAATAAATGTAACATGACTCTGCTTTTAGCATAGGCAGAATCCCATCCTAGCATTAATCAATGGCTTCCCTGATAGAGATGGACGATTTTCAACCCGTTTGTAGCAGGGCTGAAATTCTTCTATCTTCCTTCAGCTGTACAGTTAGGCAAAGAGGTGCAGACACAAGGGTAAGCAGTTAAAATTTGGTGTGAAGGTGTTCTTGAAAGTTGAGGACAGGGATGTCTGAGATGGAAACAGTTGAATTGCTTTTGAAGGAGGCAGTCTGTACGGGAAGGGGATGTGAGTGTCAGGGAAACTACAGAAGAGGAGACTGCAGTGATCAAAATGGAAGCTGATTGAGAAAGGGTCCTGATTTTTTTTGGGGGGTGGAGGAAAACAGCTGGAACTTCACAGGGAAAGAAAGAGAGCAAGATTAGGAAATGGCTGGGTATTATGGCAGAATGAGAGAGGTGTTTAGTCAGACACCAGGAGGAGAAGTGATGTTGTCATCACAGCAGAAAGGTTGTCTCCAGAAGAGAGTGGCAGATGGAAAAACAGAGGTTCGTTTCAATGCCATTAAGCTCAGAGATTTCAGAGGCAGGCTGAAATGTTGATTCAGTCCGAGAAAAGGAGCTCCAGATTGAGGGAGCCGATTTATGAGTACTCAGTAGAGAGGTATAGAAAATGGTATTAAAGAAGCTGAAAAGACGTTTGGAGCTTGTGTGTCTGCCTCCAGTGTTAAAAATGACCTGGGAGAATGCTGTAAGCCCTTATGGTAACAGAGCCCTGGCCTGTCCCCTTGCCAAAAGTTTGCATAAGAATGAAGTTTCATTTCAGCTGCACATGGGATGGTTTGGAGTCCTCTCCTTATTGAGGAACGTGATATGCCATTGTATTTTGTCAAAAGCAGTCAAATGCATTTTATATTTCTGGAGTGGGTCAAATCCTTTGGGGGAAGTGAACAAAAATAAAGGTTATGTGATCCTAGTCTCTTTTACAAAAAGTGTTTACAATCTCAAGCAAGGAAGAAAAGAACATCCTATTTTAGGACTCCTCCTAAGCACACTCCTGGTAACAGACTGTGAGCACAGACACATATTAATATTGAAAGAGGTGATGATTTTAGCTTATTCTAAATCAAAGACTAACAGTTTAAGAAGGACAGGGAGCTGCTTGAGAAAGTCCAGTGGAGAGCTATGAAGATGATCAAGGGGCTGGAGCATCTCTCTTATGAGGAAAGGCTGAGAGACCTGGGTTTGTTCAGCCTGGACAAGGGAAGTCTGAGGGGGGACCTTATCAATGCTTATAAATATCTGAAGGGCGGGTGTCAGGAGGATGGGACTGGACTCTTCTCAGTGTTGCCTGATGACAGGACAAGGGGCAATGGGCACAAGTTGGAACACAGGAGGTTCCACTTGAATATGAGGAAAAACTTCTCTCCTGTGAGGGTGCCAGAGCAGTGGCACAGGCTGCCCAGAGAGGCTGTGGAGTCTCCTTCCCTGGAGACATTCAAACCCTGCCTGGACGCGGTCCTGTGCCCCCTGCTCTAGGTGTGCCTGCTCACGCAGGGGGGTTGGACAAGATGATCTCCAGAGGTCCCTTCCAACCCCTACTGTTCTGTGACTGTGAAATAAAATAACAGTTTCATTCCTTGTTGGTTTCACTTGTATCCAGCTGTCAATCAAAGACACAGATGAAAATGCACAAAACGTTCTCTATGCTCATATGCTTTTACGATAATGCAGGTATATGCCTAGATGTGTAGATCTGCAACTGAATCCTACCTTGTTCAAATTAAAGCAGAGAATTTTGAATTGTCACTTATGTATTGTGTCTCTCAAACAGATATTCCCTAGCTCCAAGCATTTGCATAGTCACTGTATATATACATTTACATGAAATACCAATGGAAAATTTTTAGAATTTATAGCAATCCTACAACGCACTTCCGTTCGAAGAACGTGCCTTTTTTGATATAAAAAGGATCCTTCAAAAACCACTAAACCGATTTTGGTCAGCTCTGTTTAGATTCCTGAGTGCTTTACCAAAGGACTCAGTTCATCTGGAACGTGGCACAGCATTGTGCCCACAAATGGCAAGGACCTGGTCATGAATATCACCCAAGGCAATGATAATGAACAAGCAACTCACCCAGCTACCTGCCATGCAAACACCATTCACACTTTGAGAATTGTCTGTGACACAAGCAGACACATGGCGTGACCTACTGTGCTGTGAGATTTTCGTTAGGAATCAGTACATTGTGAACTGGAGAGACACACAAAAACATTCTGCTGCCCTTCCTATGCAACCAGTACCCCACACAGAGGAAGAGTAGTCTCCCCGTGCAGATACTGCACTCTGTATTTGTGCTAGCTGTCTTCTTCATTGACCTTCACACACCCTGGGATCACAAATTCTTAAGGGTATAAAGCAATTAAAATGTGCTGTGTGCTCCTTACGGAATGAGAGGAAAGAAACTCATCAGGTTTCACCTAGCCCAAAAAACCAGACACATCTGCTCCTGTCATCATCAGCTCATGGGATGAACAGCTGGAGGATTCCCCCTGTTCATAGTTGGGATTGTTAACATGGGGGGATCAGCCCATGGGAATTAATGCAATAAAAAGCTGCAGGGGAAGCGGGCATTATATAAGCACCAGGGAAAAACTAGTTGCATTTATGCAATCATGCATTTCTGTAATCATGCAAATAGCTAATAAAACCGGAAGAGGCCCCACGTTGTTTCTTGAGTAAGTGCCAAGTGGTCAATGGAGTTAGATCAGGAATTAATTTAACCCATAACATTTTGAACAATTGCCATCTGGTAAGTAAAAGGAGTATGGTCCTACAATGAGCTTAGAATAATGGCATTTATGGGCCAAAAAAAGATATACACTATATAGACTTGTAAAGAAGTTGTAATTAGCAAAGAAAATTGTAATTGAGGACCACAGAGAATGTAATGTACCGAAAGAATGAATTATAATTGTCATGAAGCTTACCCAGATGCAAAACAGGGACATTCAGCTTCCATTCTCCAGACTATTTTCAAAATAGATTGTGCTATAAATTAACAACTGTTACGTGTAGGTGTCCCAGCCTTAGAAATGGTTAGGAATCCTCTTTAATTTATTTTCTTCAAAAACGCTGTGGTTTGTTGAAATGAAAACCTTTTACAGATATTTAACAGGTATGACAAAATTTTTACTGCCTGAGGATAGAATTTCCACTGAAGAGTGCTGGTATCCTGATAATATCCAGTGGATGTTTCAAGCAAGTTTATCAGGAACCTACATTCAATCCTTCACTCTCATTTCTTTTTCCACTGCTGTTCATGAAAACTCTACTTTTCATATTTATGAGGAAAAACACTTCTGATACCTCATCGTTTTCACAAAACACCAGAATTCTTCTGTTTCTACACAAACTTAAAATACTTGGCAGCAACATTTGTTTGTTGCTAGTGATGCTTTAACAACATAAAAAAGAGGAAATTATTAGCTGCATATCTCTTGCTCATTAAAAAATCAGATTTTTTTTTAAAAAAAGTAATTGCTTGCCACTTACAACTTTGAAAACAGTCTGGTTGTTTGTTTGAGTGGCTGCTGATAACAACAAAGGAACCTTCACTGATGCCTCAGTTAGAAATGATTGTTAGGAAGGACACAGCTTTTTCCACCATGCGTTGCAATTTCTTCCAAATACTTATAAAATTCAGATTAGGAATGTGAAAGTGTTTGATCTTCATTTGTTTAGCCATTTCTAATTTTTATTAGTATATGAAATAAATAATGGAAAAATTTTAGGAAGAGAAAACCATTTTTAAAAAATATATCCTTCACAGGATGCATATGGACTCTTAAGTCTACATTGTAGGTATGAAGTCAAAAAACAGGTGTCTCCAGATTTTGTATAGGAAATGAGGAAGGGGTTTTAGGTATCCTATTTTAACTATTAAACTGCTGGTTTTCAGGCATTTCAATTCCGAAGATATAAATGAACCTGCAGAGTTAATCATACTTCTGTGCAAGGCAACTTGGAGAGACACAGACCATGGTCACACTGCTAAACAGAAGAGCACCAGGTATTGATCACTAGTCACTTCCACTTGTTGTAGAGCTAGCTCCTTAAGGTTGAATAGATGGGCTGATATAGCCCTTGGACCTGGGTGGTGTCCTCAGAGCCATCTGTGAAGCTCCAGTGGTGTTTCTGTGCTGTTTCTGTACATTTTTCCTGTTTGGAGTCTCTGGGACACTGTGAAAGCTGTGATGCGGTCCACCACAGACGTTTCCATATTGCAGGTCAGTGAGCCACACGTGGCATTTCTTTGGGACAGGTGGGAGGAGGTTCTTGAGAGTGCAAAAGCTGAAGGGGGACTTTTGGAAGAGGACTCTGGCAGAGAGCCGAGCGGGGCACAGTCACATGCACGCTGCCTCTTGAGAGGGGTCCGAGTGACCTCTCCCCCAAACTATGCTTGGGTGGTGCCTCAGAGACAGCTAGCTGGAGCTAGCCAGGGCATGAATAGAGGAGCAGAGATCCAACACTCAGGTCTGCTCTTTGGTCTCCTTTCATTTAGCAGTATGTACTTACAGAGCACAAATAACAAATAGACCAGATTTTACATCCTCAGCTCTCCATTTTCATAAATTCAATGAACTGTTGCAGATTGCATATATGTGAGGATGAAATAAGTCCTATTGTGTTTAGAAACTGAGATCATAAGTTCATTCACTATATCATTCAGTCCTGTCACAGTCTGTGAGTTACATGAGCATTTTGCCCAAACTCTTTCAGAGGATGAGGTTCATTAAGAGCTAATATTATATTCCTTATTGTAGGACCTTTTCAAGATTGTTCATTTTGAATATTCCAGCTCATTTTCTCTCTCAGAAGAGTGTAAGATTTTGCTATAGAGACATATAGAAGTAATAAAAAAGTAGTGAAAAAATAGAAAGCAACTGAAAGAGATCTGAGAAGTCCTTCGCTTTAAGGCAACATCAGCTGTATTTAACTCATTCCTGACAAACATTTGTGTAACCTGCTTTTTAAAGTGTCCTTTGGTGTAGATTCTACTTTTTCCTTCTAGGAACCTTTCCTATTTAATCTAAATCTTTGTTGCAGTTTTAGCTCACTGCTTCCTCATTAATCCCATGGATCGGTCTGGAGAACTATTTGTTCCCCTCCTATTAGCATCCACCCATTACAAAGGTAAAAAGGCTTTATAATATGGCTCTCAGACTTTCCAAAGTGAGTGTTTTCAATCTTACAGTCATGGGCTGCATTTTTCTATATTTGTCTTGAAGCATGGAGCTTTTTGGGCTGAAGCCTCCTGGGCGCTGGCAAAAGTGGAGGGTTTATTTATGTGCCTTATACTTGACACTCCTGTTTATGATGCCGCTCCACCATCCCACACACAACGCTTCTCTGTTTCTGTTCAGCAGCTCTTCTGAGCTCCCCATTGCCTTCAAGGTCCATAAGCAGGGGTTTTTATTCCTTCTTCCTGTACATGAATTCTGTGCAGCACCAGACTCCAGACAGGGCATTGCCAGGCCCCTCTCCAAATACCCTCTGGTTTGACACTAGCTGCCAACAACTATTTTCACAGTGTTGTTTTCCAACCAGTTTTGTTGTTTGTTGTGGTTCCATTATCTCCAAGTTACCCAAGCTTGGTTACAAAAGTATCATCTGATAGACTCAAAAGGGCAGTGAAAGCCAAAGTGTAAATCCTGTATGTTTTTTCTTCTAACCATGTGGTGGTTTGACCCTGGTTGGATGCCAGGTGCCCACCAAAGCCACTCTATCACTCCCCTCCTCAGGAGGACAAGGGGAGAGAAAATATAATGAAAGGCTCATGGGTCAAGATAAGGACAGGGAGAGATCACCCCGCAATTACCATCATGGGCAAAACAGACTCAACTTGGGGAAATTAGTTTAATTAATTAACAATCAGATCAGAGTAAGGTAATGAGAAAATAAAAACTAAATCTTAAAACACCTTCTCCCCATCCCCCCCTCATTCCCGGGCTCAACTTTACTCGCAAGTTTCTCTATTTCCCCCCAGCGAGTGGCACAGGGCTTATGGGGAAAGGGGGTTGTGGTCAGTTCATCACACTTTGTCCCTGCTCATTCCTCCTCAGGGGGAGGACTCCTCACACTCTTCCCCTGCTCCAGCGTGGGGTCCCTCCCATGGGAGGCAGTCCTCCATGAACATCTCCATCGTGGGTCCTTCCAACAGGCTACAGTTCTTCATGAACTGCTCCAGCGTGGGTTCCTTCCACGGGGTGCAGCCCTTCAGGAACAGACTGCTCCAGCGTGGGTCCCCCACGGGGTCACAAGTCCTGCCAGCAAACCTGCTCCAGCCTGGGCTCCTCTCTCTCCATGGGCCCACAGGTCCTGCCAGGAGCCTGCTCCACTGTGGGCTTCCCATGGAGTCACAGCCTCCTCCAGGCACCCACCTGCTGAGGCGTGGGGTCCTCCACAGGCTGCGGGTGGATATCTGCTCCACCATGGGCTGCAGGGGGACAGCCTGCCTCACTATGGTCTTCACCACAGGCTACAGGGGAATCTCTGTTCCGGTGCCTGGAGCACCCCCTCCTTCTTCACTGACCTGGGTGTCTGCAGGGATGTTTCTCTCGCATATTCTCACTCCTGTCTCTGGCTGCAACTGCGCAGGGCTTTTCCCCTTTCTTAAATGTTATCCCAGAGGTGCTACCACTGTTACTGATGGGCTCAGCCTTGGCCAGTGGCAGGTCTGTCAGTCTTGGAGCTGGCTGGCATTGGCTCTATCAGACATAGGGGAAGTTTCTAGTAGCTCCTCACAGAAGCCACCCCTGTAGCCCCCCTGCTACCCAAACCTTACCATGCAAACCCAATACAAACCACAAAACCTGCTATGCTACCAAGTAAGAGAAGCTGGTTTGTAATTTGTTCCTCACAAACCCATGTTGACTGTTGTTTATCTTCTTGCTATTTCCTAGCTGTTTACAAACAATTTGACTGGTGAATTGTATCACCGTATTTCTGGGAATTTACATTGAACTGGTTTGTCGGCTGAACTTTTCAGTCCTGTTTTTTTCCTGGGTTAGAGGTAAGTCCTAGTTTCTCCTCTCCTATGGTCATGTAGTACGTGATCTGCCCTCCTATGTATTTCTAAAAGCAGAATAAATTCTAGTAAGGGTATCACAGCCTCAACCTCCCAGCTTAGCTTTTAAATGTCAAGAAAATGTACAAAATAAACTCAATATATTCAACAGAAATTCAGTACTTGTGTAGTTTTCATTCCTCAGTCCATCTGATTGAAACATAATCCAAATACAGCTAAATGGACCAATATTTGATTAACCTTCCCTTTCCCTCTCCTTTGGTGAATAGCCCTCCTATGTTGCCCTACAAACTCAACAACCAAGAGAAAGTAACTGCCTAAGAAGAGTTTGCTCAGTACGGCATCATTTTAGCCTTAACAATAGAGGTAGCTACTGCCACAATCAATGTCTTCATCCTGTAAAAAATCCGAAGTAACTGGGTTTTTTTATTGAAAGCAATTTGGCCCTCTACTGTAGTATTTCTAAGTAAATAATTTTCATGCAGAAAAAAGAGTCAATTAGGTTGAACACTTTCCCACCAGAGTGCAAAATGACAGCGTTCAGTTGTGTGCTGTTGACAAATGAAAAGACACCCACAGGCTAACTGTGTACAAAGTTAAAATACAATATTGAACGGCTGGGAAAAATTGTGTCTTTTCAAGTATGCACTGCCACTTCAGCAGTGTTTGTTCAAAAGTCATTACTAACCTTTGGCACCTCATCTGGGCTACCAAACACTTGCCACTAGGGTTGCATTAATATCTGAGCAATGGCAGAACATAAAGTCAAGGAGTTGGGAATATGAAATGGAAAAGCCAGCCAAAATCCATGGTAGTCATCAGCAAAATCAGTAGCATATTTCAGACATGTATGAAAAATACTGTGTTTAGTGGTATGCTGCAAGGCCTAATTTTATGCTACTGTCTTACAGTCAAATTATTCATTGTACTGAAGTCACTTCCACCTATGTTTTTACCTTCTAGTTTAACCTTTCCTTTGACAAGCTGTTTTGTCTGTCAAGAGAAAGATGGGTTACAGGAATCAAATTTGTTAGAAAAAAGTCAGCATTTTTCTTGATGGAGGATTTATCTGTACAAACAGAGATGTCTACTTTGTAGGCCACTAATCTGACCTCACAATGTAGGTCTCTCATTAGAGTCAGTGGAAAGGAATGGGCACTTCTGATGTATTCCAGACCCCCTACCTTAGGATGAGAGGGATCATACCTTCAGCATGCCTATCACTCTCCATGGACCATAAAGAAGTCCAGCCAGCTAGCTCAGAAGTAAATGCTTACAGGGTAGATATTTCTGCTGAGGAATGAACTCTTCCATAAGCCTGGTCATTTACAAATAATGGGGAAATATTTCTGAAAAAGCATCTGGAACATATTCCCAGAGCAGGTGCCAAGCTCTGGAATACCCAAAGCAAATCATACTGCTAAAAGGTGGTTTGGTTTGGTTTGTTCTTCCCTTACATTTCCTTCTTTGTTCACCTTTGATAGCTAACTATTTGTCATTCAAACCAAATCAGAGAGAGCCCCTTTCCCTGTCCAATTCACATCAAACATGATGGTCTGTTTGAGACAACTCAGTTCATCCAGGTTGTGTGAGATGCTTTTATTCTTGCACTGCCACAAATGCTCCCTGTGTCCTAGCTGAGGTAGGTGTGGGGAGAGAAGAGACTCAGCAAAGCGGCTGTTGCCCTTCCCACACAGGGAGGCAGCCCAGGACACAGTGTGGCCAGAGCCTTCAGCAGCAGAAAAGAGGAGAGCAGTCCCAGCTAGCCCCTAAGTGACATTTGACTCTGGGGATAAAGTCCCCGAGGTGAAGAGTCAGAAATTCAGGTATGTTGCTTCTAGTAGGAAAGTTAACCTGGTATTCTCTCCCTGCTGCCCCATTGAACTGAAGGTCGTTTTCCTTTCAGCCCAAAAGGCTGAAGTCACTCTATTGCCTGGGGGAATTTTGGGGGCTTCCTTTTGTGCCCATTAATCTCCTTTCACATTTTGAGGCTATAGCCCTGCAGCTGAAGGAGAGGCTAGATGTACATCCATCAGGTCCATATTTTGGTTAAAAGTGAAGTTAAACCCAAATGGTAAATTAAGGGTTGAAGTCCTGGATTTGTCACTGAAGAAAATCTGGCAAGATATATCCATGTTTACCACTGGATCTGAACCAGAAAATCCTGTCCTGCTGTTTACCTCCTTCCTCCCAGGGTCAAGGCCAGGAAAGCGTGTATTTACAAATTAAAGTTATCCACTCTCTGCAAGTTCTGATCCCATTTTTGACCTATTTTCAATACAGAAAGTTTATGACTCCATTTTTATCTATTTGAAGACACTCTTAGGAGATGCAAAGCACCACAGCAGCACTTGCAGCTTCAGATAGCCATGGAAACAGGAGGCTGGGAGCAGGCTAGAAATCTGCCAGGGTAACAACCGAGATCTTTGATTTCTCTTTCTGTGTTTGTTTTCTTGCTTAACAGGTTCAGGAACAGATTCTGGCTGGATCTTAATGCTTCGGGAGTTGTGCATTTATAAGCGGAGAAAAAATATTAAAAATATACATGTGAAATCTGTGCTTCATTTGGTGAAAAAAGTAACAGCAGCCTCCTTTACTAATGATAGGAATGATCCCAAATACTCCTTTTTATGTCAGTTGTTGATGTTTATGCAATTTGATGATGCTTAAATATTATAGTAAGATAAAGAGTTCATTACAAAATTCCATTGATACAAAATGTGTGTCTAGGGTATATCTGTTTCTCTCAGTGCAAACCCTATCTTCCTTTCATATGAACAATATGTCGCTATGCTTTTATACATGCAACATCCCACACAACATCGCAGCATTCTGATTTCCAGTGATGAATTTTTCTTTCTGCCTCATTTTTATTTATAAATTTTAATTTTTTTTCAGAGTCAATGTTGCCTTAGCATTTAACATCTTATTGATGTTTATTTCATTAATGCTTGCCCTATAGCATCACATATTTACTTTAAAAGTGAATATCATTAAAGGTCTTCTAAATTCCTGGCTATAAAAAAATAGGATTTCTGAAAATGGTCTTGACAATTTTGTACCTATGATAAAACTGTGCTAGATAGATTGTTACTATAAGTCTTGGAAATTTGACTAATAGGAAAAAGAAAAAGACACACACCTCAAAAGTTTTTTTGCAAACTGCAGAATGAGTATTAATGGAGAGTATATTCTGGCCTCATATGTAAAATAACTCAAAGGTCATGATTCCAGTTTTCTCCTAGCACAAGCAATTAATGACAATTTGCTTTGTCATTAATGACTTGCACTGTATTTCCTTCACATTTTACATATTCTGTCTCACTCCCATCTGAGATCAGGAATAAAAGAGCACTTGGAGGATCCTAACCGCTGTGCTTGTGTCGGCGTGGTTGATGACAGGCAGAATCCACTGAGCAGCCTGGCAAGATGCAAACCAACCCGTGGGTGCTGGGGTTGTTGTACCCTCCTGGCTTCTTTCTAAGTCTGCCATTTCCACAAGTAGAGGTGCCCTGTGCAGGGCACTGTGCCTGCAAGCCTTGTCCTTTCTGATGTGTGCCAAGGTATTTGTCACTGCAGATATTTTTTATGAGGTTCTGGTCCTAGCGTGATGGCTTTGGCTTCTTCTGCTTTTCACCTTTTTTAATGTAGTGCAAGCCTGTTTCCACCTGGGACCCAAAATGTGTCCACAGAGTAAGAAATGGGAAAAATGCAGCAAGAACGGACACCTGAGCAAGCTTGAATCATTTAGATGTGAAAGTCTCCAAGTGACAAGGATCATCCCATGACAGGGCTGCTGCACTGGTTGTTGTGATATATAGCAGGTCCGCATTTGTTTGCTTCCTGGGGATGCAACAATAGTATAGATAAAGGACAAGCTTGTGCACTTTTTTCCCCTGAGACATGCACTGATAGAAAGCTAAGGGGGATCCTTAAATTAGTTCTAGCCCAAAACATAAAGAGGCAGGTAGTCTAATGCTGTGTTTAAAGCTCTGGTGATATTTTTCCAGGACCAAGATCATAAAGCTTTTTTTCAGTTTACTCTGAAGCTTCTGAGAAGCCGCAAATATTGGCTGATATTAGCTGATATTTCTCGAATACATATTAGGTACATTTCCATGTAGTTTGTTCATGAAGGGAATACAGACCCCCTACAGCTATGGAGACAGAAATGGTGGTGAGGTCTTTGAACTATTTGTCTATTGTTTCTGAAGTATTCATCTCCCTCAGTGCCTGGGCCAATTCTTCTGCCATTGCTGCAGATATAAATCTCCAGTGTCATTGGAGCTAGACTGGCGTACAAAAGCAGCAAGAAGTGAGAGGAAATAAAGCTTGTTCACTGGAGCTGAAATTGAGTCTCTTTCTTTCCCCTTATTCTATATTTGTAATCTCAATTTTTAAATTCAGTGCAACAGAGCACATTACAGAAGGGTCATGAAAAGATATTTTATGATCTTCGAATGCTAAGTAATGAAATAGAGAAAATTACACCTAGAAAAGAGACTCTCAAACTAGAACAGGCAGTTCTTGGTTCCCTTTCCAGTAGTCATCTCATTTCATGACTTGGACATCAATTTAGAAAATTCATAGCAGCATTTTAGTATAGATGGCAAGACCATTTTAAAAAAATTTAAAGCATATAGGGAACTCTAAAAGTAGAAGTACTTTCCTGGTATAAAAAGGAGAGACCTTGGACCTTGTACGATTTCTATCTGCATGTAGGCAGTTGCTATGCTGCGTTCTCCGTGGAGCAGAGCCAGTGCCTGTGATGCTGGGAGGCCTTGTGGAAAGCACGACAGAGGAAAAAGGCCGTGCACTCCCTGTGACTCAGCTTATCTTCTTGCTCTAAGTGTCCTCTTGCTACAGCCACACTACTTAATTTTTCATTATTCATAGCAACAGCCATCCAAGATCACCAAAAGGAATACCAAAAAAGCAGATTTTCAGTACAAAGAATCAGATAAACTTAAAAAGATTAATAATAATGGCAGTCTATTAATAATGGAGAAAAAGAACAGTTATTTTGCAGATGAATTCCAGGTCTCTCTGGGAGAATAAATGTTACCCACTGTACATCTTTATTGCTCAAGCCATAAAATTAGGATAATTTCATGATACTTCAGCTAATAAATATTAGTCTTTCCCTCAGGAAATGTTAAGTAGTACTCTGAAAATAAGGGCAGTTAAAAAAAGTCACGTAATGCGAATGACCTGTGCTTAACTTCAACATGCTGTCTCTGGAGGTTTTGTCACAGCCAGTCTTCTTTCCCTTACTAGCATTTTCCCTGCTTAGATAAGGAGCTTTGTGGCTGAGTATCTTCTTGTCATTCCCACCTGATCTCACAAGATTACAAAGAGCCAAGGTGCGTCCACCACTGAGCAGTGTGGACATCTGCTCAGGTGGTAGCAGAAAGCCTTGCTGAGACTCCAACACTGAGGCTTTGCATACAGTTCATGTTCCAGCCCTCACCCAACAGCTACAGGAGAGGGGTGTGCTCAGTGTTAGGTGGTGGTTTTGGTTAGTGAGGTAGTCCTGTAGAGTATAGGAGCTGACATCCCGGGGCAAACATAATTTATCATGACTTGAGGAGTACCAGAAATGTGTTACAGAGTTTATGCACTGGTTAAGTATGAAAGAGGCTACGTACAGACCTAAGTAAGACATGCAAAAATTATAGCATTCAGTAACAGATGGCCACTTAAAAGATTTATAAAGCCTCCCCCAGCCTTGAGAAGAGAATCTGAAATGCACTTATTCAGTTTGGATGACAAGAACTTCATGGTCCTAGCAGGTTATGGCTTTAGTTTCTGTGAGGAGGATTGTCTCCTTGCTCTTACTAAGAAATAGTACTGAGTCACAGCTAACTTCACTTGTCATATACCTTGTGATATCCTTCTTGATTTCATCTGGCTTCTTTGAATCTTTCCTCTCCGATTCCTATTACTATTTCTCTCTGCTCTCCAGGGGACTGTTTTATGTTGCCTCCAGCTCCTATGTATGGGATCCCTCTGCAATTTCTGTCTGCATCATACTCTCCAGAAACGTTCCTGCAGATGAAGAATTGTCTTGGTTGTGTGGATGGGTAGAAAGGTTTGTGTATTAGAGAGGTTAGGGGATATGACCTAGAAATGTGATTCTCTGTCCCAGATCTGGCATCCAATTTTGGATGTTCCACTGCCAATCCAAGCTGAATATTTTAAAAGAAAATTTCTTAGCTCTCTTCCTAACTCCTCTCCATTGCTGCTTTCTCCCTTGCTTTGGATAATCCCATTATCCTGCCTGTCACTTAGCCTTATTACCTGAATGTTACTTGAATTCTCTCTCAGTTCTCACATCAAGACTATGAAAGATGCTTCCACACAACATGTCAAAGACATAGCCTTTCTTATCCATCCATGCAACTGAAATTCTTGTTTAGGGTCTAAGCTGTCACCTCACATCTCAAGCAAAGGCAGCCTTTCTACCTCTCATCCCTCCAGAATAATGCTATGCATCTGAGTTCCCCTACCTCCCACCTTAACAATAACATCCTTGTCTTTGTACATCCATGTTAACCTTCTAGCGTACCAGCATGTGCTTTTTTTCTGAAGGTCTCTTCCTGTGACTTATCATTTCCTGTCCTCTAAAAAAGTCAACACTCTACACTCTTCTGATTGGCCCCAATACCAATCTCTGCCACCTGCCTTTCACATTTTCAAACAAATACTTAGCTTTTTTCCTTATTCTAATCCTTGGAAAAGGTTACCCTGCTAAGGTACCTTGTTATTCCCCTTCAGATCCTACTTCAACATTCTCCTTGGCTGCAACACCTGCAAAAATTGACAAGTATACTGCTCCCACGCTGGTGCCACTACTTATGCTGATTAATATTGTCTCCTGAAGTCCTTCTGCACCTTCACGTACCTGCATTCATTTGTTTTCTCATCTTATATTGTAGATACAACGGGTTAGAAATTATGGCTTTATTCTGTGCTTGTCCACACTGCAATGTGTGCTCATAAAGGAATTGACCCTCGTGTCAGCATCTTATCAACACAGTTCTAAAAAGGGCACTTTCAGTCCATCCCTTATCTCCAGGATTTTTGTTGAAATTAATAGCTGGGCAAGACAACTACTAAAGCAAGAACTGAAAATGGAGTTGGAGTTCTACAGTGCTGCCTCAGATAGTGTTAAAGAATGAAAGACATGTTATTCGATTAATTTTCCTACTGTGAAGTAAGATAGGTATACCTAGACCAGCACTAGAAGTTAATTTTCCAGTCAGTCTTAAAAGCTTCCTACAATACCACCTACCCCAATGAGGATATTCTACAATACAATACAGTGCTGAACTATTGTCCCTTTGTTTCTATTAATATCAAATTTGATACTCTCTTTCTGCAAATTAAGCCAACAACAACTTTTCCTGTCTCCTTCAATTGGCAAAACAACTCCTTTGATTGTGGTTTTTGCAAAGGACTTTTTAATATATTTGAAAATGGTCTTTGTTCTCACTAAAAACTGAAGATTTTTTTCAGTCTTGCTTTATAGGTTGACATTCTGCAGTTCTCTAATCTTTATTGTTTCTTTCTTCTGGACTGTATTGCTCTTTCACTAAATTTGCTGTCCAGAGTGGGACACAGTAGTCCATCAGTGACCTAACCAGTACAAAGTAAATGAGAGCAACTACTTCCTGTAATAACTTGTATTAATACATCTGGGAATGTCATCAGCCATTTTGAAGGCAGGATCATATTGCTAATTTATATTCAGCTCACGCTATACAATGCCCCCAGGGCCTCTTCTGGCAGAGTTGCTGCTTCACCAGTTATTCCTCATTTTGTATTTGTGCATTTGATTCCTCCTTGCTAAGTGTATCACTTTGCACTTGTCTTTATTGAATTTCATCTTATTGATTTCAGTTCCTTCAATTTATCAAGATCATTTTGAATTCTTATCCTGTCCTTCGAGGTGCTTACGACCCCTGCTAGCTTGGCAGCATGCTCAGATTTTATAAGCGTACAGCCTATTCTGTCATGCAGGCCATCACTGAACATATTTCATAGACTCATATTCAGGACTGACCCCACTGGAAATGCCCTCCCGTATTGACAGTGGAACATCTGCAACTACTCTTTCAACTGATCGGTTTTTAAACTGATCTTGTATCCGCTTTAAACCACTATTATCTTGACCATATTTTCCAAGATTCTTCTGAAAATGTTGTGCAAGACAGTCAGAAAGCTTTAACGACTTCAATACCACATTTGAGCTTTGGTTTGGCCTGTTACCCCATCAAGGAAGGAAATTAGACCAGCCTGAAGTTGTTTGTCATCATGGCCCTCCATCTCTTTCCTACCCTCTTATTCTCTTCTAAAAGGACTTTACAAATGGACACTTTAAGAGCATACTTGCACTTGGACATATGTGTGCAAATATTTTGGGTGTGACAGAATGAGTACTGGTCCCAGCCAGGCAGCACCATGCCACATGGACCACTAGTGAGGCAACAGCCCGGAGGGTTTCACATTGCTGACCCCACGCTGCAGGTGTCACAGCCTTGGCTGCCCATCAGAAGGACAGCCATATCAAAGGACAGTTATATCAAACCAGTCCAAGGAGATTGCAACTCTCCTTTGAAGCACCAGAAAAGCTACAAAGAGAAGAGTGGTGAAGCCTTTGGCTGCCATACTCAATACCCTACTGTGCAAAGATGCATCCCAAGAGTGACATTACTGCAGCACTGCACTTGGACACAGGTGTTCCCACAGTGTCACAGCCCTGACCTTGCTGCAGAAGGGGAGCTGATTTCTCGGCCACTGGCTGTGTCTCAGTTACTTTTTCTGCAAATATCAAGCTTCCAGCTTCAGCTAGTAACATGCAGGATGGGATGGAGTCAGGGCTTTCCTTATTCATCACCCCTTTATAGCCTTTCTTCTCCCATATATATATGTGTATATATATGTATATGCACAAATATATATATGTATGTGATGTACCCAGTACACCTGCCTGACCCTTAAGGGCCTTATAGCCCAGTGAGGGAATCCAGCCTGCAACAGCATAGACCAGAATGCGAAGGGAAGCATGTCTCAATATTTCTACAGATAACATATTTTTGATATTGCATATATCCACAAACAAAGGCTCTCTGGCTTGCTGTAGGGGACAGTTCAATAGGGCTTCTGCTGAAAAGGCACTGCAATAGCTTTTGAGCAAGGGCCTAAAAACTCTGTCTACCTCCTAGAAAGAAAAAAAAGAGACAGTTGTAACAAATAATCAGAAGGGGAAAATACAGCAATGTCCATTTACATGTGATGCAAAATTTCAGAAAAAAACCATCCTAGTTTAACTGGGATGAATTAGGACAAAAAAGGAAAGGTCAGGAAACAGAAGCTGCACTCCATTGCAGCCTGTTGGGAAGAGTGAAGGAGTAATTAAGCTATCAGGTAGATAGGCTGACTAGAACATTAAAAATGTAAAGAAGTTATAGTGAAATTAATGCATTTCTGAGATTCTATGCAAAATCCAGCTTTGTGGGAGGGATGACAGAAAATGTCCAGCTTCTTGATTAGATGTAAAATAGAAATAATCCAGATATTAAACTAAGAGAGCTTTAAGGGTTATAGATAAATATTTTGCAATTAAAACTAAGTACTTCTGAAAACATACAGTCTTCATATAATACGTGTGCTTTTAAAGTGGGGTGGAGAGAGACAGAGATAAGTAGAAGGAAACTCCTTGACATTTCACACAGCCAGAGAAATGGCCACAGGAAAACCCTCAAGCAGACTTACAGAAAATAGGACTGTCAGGGCCTGGGGGGTCATCCAGAGCATCCCCTACCCCGGGGCAGGATCTCTACCAAAACCTGTTGTGAGAGGTGTTAGTCTGACCTCTTCCCAAAACCCTCCCTCAGTGGTGTCTCTTTGGGATCCCCAAGCAATCAACTGCTTCACTTCACCAACTCTAATGCTGTAGAGTTTTTCCTGAGGAAAAGCCAAAACTTTCCCTTCTGCAATTTTAACCCACTACTTTCAGTCCCAGTCCCAGCAGGCATAAAGAGCAATTTGGGCTGGATATGGCTGCCAGCCCCTATGGTAGCTGTCAGTGCGGTGCCTTTCACAGGCACGCTGTCAGGTGGAGTGCTGAGCATGGAGTTGATATAAAACATATCATCATACGGGCACGAAACTCTCTAGATCAGTGAAAAACACTGCAGAAGCTCCCATTCTGGATCACCCCAGAGGCTACTTTCATGACATGGGAACAAAACATCCTTTATTCTGGTCAAAATAAGAGACACTATAGGACAGGGGTAGTCTGAGCTTTTTTTCATGTGGGACCTTACGCCCTGGTGAAATCTCATTTGGCAATGCCTTATCATTGATCCTTCCTCTTGTTATTTCACCATGGCAACATTTTGGCCCCATTACCAAGCATACAATTAAGATTTCAGATTTCTAATTTCAGACTGCAGATGTACTGATGGATATGAAGCACCCACGCCTGAGATGTAGTATGTGTGCTCCATAGACAGATCCTCTGCAGCAGAAACGTATGCTTGCTTCCTCAGCAATTACACTGCTATGGTAAAATTTTCCTCAAACCATGGATCAGTCAGAAGTGAAGTGGATGGCAACGAGGCCAGGAAGAGAGTGGGTGTGGCAGCAGAAGGGCAACTGGGGCAAGAGGGCAGGTGTGGGTAAGGGTAAGGATAAATCAGAAAGGTGAGCAAGGATGGGAGAGTGGCAGAGGGTCCAGAGAGAGCAGAGCAGAGACGGAGAAAGGCAAAAGAGTGGGACATGAGAAGGAGTCTACTGGGAACACAGCAGGATGCAAAGGAGATGATGAGGGCAAGGTAAGAAAAGCCTTCCCATGAGTGTGGCAAAAAGGTGGCTTGGGAGAAGTAAGAGTAGGAGACTAGGTAGAGAAGAGAAGAAGCTGAGGAAGCAAGCAGTTTGGATGGAAGGAAGGCTGTCAGGTAAGGGAAGAGGGCAGGGAGGTAAAGAGTGACAGTTTTCTCCTCCCAGCTGTAAGCAGATATTAAACACTACCAACAACTGAGTAGCCAGTATCTGCTTAGGCATCTGACTTTTCAACCTGAGATAATTGGAGATGATGGTGTCAGGCTTCCTCAAATATTACTACACTTATGAAATATAAGTCTTTGCAATTTAAAAATCAACCACACATCTTGAGGGACAAGCATTATCCTGGGAGTTTGCAAGATATGAGGTTGGCAATAAGACTGTTGGCAGAGAAAGCATTTCCTCCCTGCCTGAATTCTCCTTTTTCTTAAAAAAAAAAAAAAAAGTAATGGAAAATGTAATAAAATGTGCCAAAATGTATGAAGCCTAATCACATAGCTACTTATTTGTATTCAGCAACCAAATCCTTCTGAGGGAGCAGTTATTAAGTGCACAGAATCCCATAATGCTCTTTAAATATCATGTGCAGAAGCAGCAGCAAAGTACAGGGGAAGTGAAACTGCTGTATCACGGCTCTCTCTTGTTTTATCAAGCCAGTGCCCAGTGCAGATTGTGGTTGTGGTGTTTGAATTGTGCCTGTGGATCCTAAGCAGTAGGAGAGTGCCTTCTTGTTATCCTTGGTGTCCATAGGGGAAGACAAACAGACACCACAGTCAGTTCTAGGGGAAGTCTGGCTTGTCAATAGTGTGGTCACTTTCAGGCTACACTTTGGAAAGCATTTTATTAACAATTCAGCCTCACCATAGTGGGATCACTGAGGGATGGGGAAGGCTGTAGGCAGAAAAAGGAGCGGGGGAGAAGCAATAGAAAAAAACAAAAACAAGCAAAACCAAACAAAAACAAAAAACAATTTTGTCTTTTCTTCCATACCAAAACTCAGGTTCCTTTAACCTAGAAAGGAAAGAAACAGAGGATCTATGGGGTCAATGATGTCCATGAAAGCCTGACTTCAATCTAGGCAGGATTTCACTCTGAGGTTCATCCTACACCCCTTGCTGTCTTTTTTACCATGAACCATTTTGGTGCCATTGTATTGCCATGAGACAGCCTAGTCCTTGATCCCTCATAGACTTATGGCCATACTTCAGACAGTGAGGGACTACATTGAGCCTCTGCCTCTGTGCTGGAGGTGAGGAGCAAGCAGTGGTTCAGCTGTGACTTCGAACCAAGCATCTGCACTGCACTTGGGAGAACAGGGGACTCGGACACCTGCTGAAGGGCTGCCATGGTCACTGCTGCCTCAGCCCCTTTTCCCATGGCTTCTCTGAGCTGAAATCAGAGAAGCACAACCAATGTGTTCTCCCTGTGGAGACCCCTAGGATGGGCAGGAGACTGAACCCCATCCTGAGCGTGCTGGTGGGCCCCTGAACTACCAAGGTCTTGGGTGCACAGGTCTTTAATGTGCAAAAGCCTCTGAGCAGTGGAGCTGAGGGCAGAGAAGGACCCATGGGGCTAGGATGGGCTAAGGTCCCCACCCTGCAAAGGCTGGTTGTGCCTTAAGAAGCAGCAGAGGGGCCAGCTGCCCCTCATGTTTCTGCTTTGTGGTGGGGAAGGATTGAGGGCAGCCAGCAGCTCTGGGATAATCCCTGGTGCAGCATGAGGGGGCTGGGGCATGGCTCCTCATGTGTGCTGCGGGTAAGAAGCTGACAGCTGTCTGCTTTGATAAAGCTGAATTTCATAAGGAAGCCATCTTTCTGCAGGTTGCTGCTTTGTATATGAAAGTGTCAACAGCAGCTAAGAATCCTTTGCCTTCCAGACATAAGAAATACTAGGGCTCCCATGTTTATAAGCTTTTAAAAAAAATTGATCTCAGTGCATAAAAGAAAGCTACAGTCCATGAAAATTACTGTCCTGAATTGTGTGTCCCCATATCCTATTAAACTTAGAGGCGTGAAAGAGCTTCTTTTGGGGAGGGCAGGGAAACCCAAACAAACAAGCAAACTCATGGACTGCCTAGATGTGAATTGCATTTTCTTTCTTCTTCTTCATTTTGTGAAAACCTGCTGTAATTGAGAAGAGGAATGTTTTCTCTTCAGCTGCTCTATTTATGTTGCAAGAGTGTGACCAAGAAATCAATGCACTTAGCAGAAGAGAAAGGTACCATGTTCTAACTAGGTCATAAACACACTAGCTCTCTTTTGCCTTGAAGCCCCGCTCTTCTTTTTCTATTTTGTGTTTCAGTACAAAAATACATTGCTCTTTCAAAAGCTTCATTCCCAAACTTGTCCCTGATGTGAGCTTTTCATTTTCATTTTAATTTCTGAGCACTGGTGCATTGATTATTGCAGGATGCATATACTGTACATAAAGTCCATCAGAAAACAAGAGAAACAGAAAGTATTAAGGCCATGTCTTGCAATATCCCCTCTTGTAAATAATCCAAATGAAGTATTATTCCCATGATTCATGTTGAATATTTAATCAAGGGTCAGATAACCCTTACTCATGTCATATTCCTTATTGATGTTTTGATAAATGTGATAGATGATTTCAAGGGCTGAACACAAAGCTATGATAATGTGGATGAGGAGAAAGGCAACTTGACCTACAACAGAGCAAGCCACCTACCAAGTCCCCCAGATTTTCTTTCTCCCAGGAGCTTTTGCAGCCCCAGTGCAAGGCAGTAGTTGGGTCTTAGTTCAGACCACTGTGGCACTGTTCCCACCTGGGCCCCCCATGACCATTCCCTGTTGGGTATCTGCCATTACTGGAGGTAATGCATGGCCTGATGAAACCCTTCCTGGACAGTGAGATGGGCAAAAAATATTCAATTATTCCACATGTTTTGATTATTCCAGTCATCTCAAGCAAGGATAGTGGTAAATAGTGTGATAATTAAATTCCCAGAATGCAGTAAGTCAAACACTGCTGCAGACGGCTGCCATGGTATCAAAATGCCGCAGCCGTGAGATCAGAGATTAGATGGTACTTGCAGAATGTGACAAAAGGAAATTTAGTTTTGCAACAGGAATGCTAACGTGTCTGAGCAAAAGTAATCACAAACAAGGATAGTCAGTGCAAGGGGAGACCTATGTTTTGCAGCAGTAATTACAATGGAAAAGTTAGAGTTAATGGGCAGCTAATCAGATACAAATTTCTATTGTGAGACATCAGCAACAAGGCTGCAGCTGAACTTACAAATCATTGCTCCTTTGCCCACATTAAACTCTTGGTAATTCCAACAGTAATTCCAACTTTCCTTGGGCACATGGCTTGGATGGCAGGCAGAGCACCTTGGGTAGGGTTACAGGAGACGTTGCAGATCTTAGCAACAGCCTGACCACTGCCAAAGGCAGTGTTTATGGGTGGGCAGGGAGGAGGAGGAGGAGAAAGTTGCTATTTCCTAGCATAAGGTTCAACACAGGGTGAGCAGCCCAGCGGATGGCACTCGGTTGTCTGACTGAGAAGTCAGCAAGCCTGCGGGGAGACCTGTTGGTGCTGGGGGAGATTGAGGGGATGGGTGAGGTCATGGCATGAAAGGGAGGAGAAGGGGGAAAGAGGTGATGGTTCTGACTTAGTCCTGATGTCACATTGTGGTGCTGTGGCACTTTTGTTGTTTATTCTAAAGAATGAAGAGCAATGATGAAATACGCAGGATTGCTTGGCTCAAGATGTTTCCTTTACCAAAGTTGCAAACTCCAAAGGGAAAAGCCTTCTTCCTCCAATTTTGATGGAGAATACGTTTCTGCATAAAAGTTCCTAGGTATGGAAAGAAGCAGACACATGTACATGCACATTTGTTATTGGTGCAGTTTACGATTAAGTGCAGGCAAGCTGTTCTTATTTTCACAGTAGAGGCCATAAGTGAGAGTCCTGCAGTTCAGTGAGGGAAACTGTAATTTAAATTTTCAGGTGGGAAAGATCCAAGGTATTTTGATACATGCTTCCCTTAAAAACATCTCTTTTTTTTAGAGGGAAAATATTTATTGTTGCTGAATTCATCATAACCGACAGGGATTTGTATAAACCTGCACAAAACTGTTTTTTCTCCTGGTTTGTGCCATTAATGGAAAAATTCCACTGAAAGAGGTGAAGTAAATTTTGTGGCTAAAAGTAATGGAGAAAGTAAATTCAGACCTGATCTAATTCAGACAGTACTGCAATTATAAAATGTTTACATATGGATTGTTTTGAAAGAACTGTACTGTTTACAGTACTGTTTATGTTGTCCTTGCACTGCAGCTTTTTTTTATGATACAAGTGCTGTTGCTACCTCAAGTGTTCAGCAATTGTCTGTCAGATCACGCAGCCTCTCCTCAGCTGGCAGTCCCTCTGTCAGGTCTACAAAACTAGTGGCACAAGGGGGAGGCAGGTAAAATTCCTGCTTGGCCACCTTTGCCCCCTCAGTTTGAACATCCATTTATTCATTTACAGCTACTCACTTGTGGCTGGACTGACTGGGACTGGGATTTATACCGTGGGGACCCATAACAAGAGGCCACTGTATACTTAAAATCAGAATAAAAAGAAAAAGAGGTGTACTTGTTTTCTGAAGTTGCGTCATTGAATTGGGTTATGTCTTTAAGCTTTTCCCCACAAATCTGAGAACCAGAAACCTACTTTAAAAAGTGTAAACCTCCTGTAAAGCAGGGGTTTCCAGGTGCTGTGGCTTCAATGAAAAACTGACATTGCATGAGCTGTGTCTCACCTTACCTAAAGGACTGGCTAGATGCATCTCTCCTAAGTCTGAGCTTGGGTGTGATCAAATTAATGACATTTTCTCAGCCAATATTTTCCTCTGACTGGGCAAAATGAGACTTTTGGTTAATAAACCATGTTTTGTTGTCTGTCTCAATACCCAAGTGATGAATGGACCCCAAAAGTGAGTACTTCTGATACACAGGCTTACTCTCATCATCTGAAAGGGCTTTCAGCCTTCCTCAGTAGTTGCAAACCAAGCAGATGGAGATGGAGGTGCCAAGGGCAGGTGGAAGGAGAAAGAGGGATATTGCACATATGTAGCCTTGAAGCAATATTTTTAAAAATTAAAACAAACACACAACTTTTAAAACTGGACTTTTACAAATTATATAAGATATTTTTCTGGCTGCTACATATGGAAGCTGGAAGGTGAAAAAAAATAATGCTTGTATAATACAAAAAACATATATATCCCACACAAAGAAGGTATCTCAAGGAAGGAAGGGGAATCATACTGATAAAAACAAAGCAGAGTTAAGAAGAGTTGTCTGCAAGGATAAAAGGAGACATCCCAATCCTAAATGGGTATTCTGACGTGCTCAGCATCTAACCTTTGCCTCGCACAGATTTTATATGGAAACACACTAGATAGATCTGTCTCCTTGGGATTACAGATTGGAAAGCAGCCCTGAGTCAGGGTGATATTATCAAATTTTCAGGTTCCACTGCTGAAGAATGTGCAGATGGTCTGTGAACACCACCTACCTCCCTGTGGCTCTGTTCTTACCCCTGCCTGAGCAGGGTGAGCATGTGGTGCAAAGCTGCAGCCCAGGGTCCCTCTATGTCAGTTTATCTGGACTGTTAGGGAAGGGAAAAAGGAGACCAGAGTTTGACTGACTGACATTAACCTGCAGATGCTTAAGGAAAAGAGGTTTCTAAGATTGTACTCAGTGGACGTGCGCCCATGTACACTCCCATATGTACCTCCCTCTTCCTCCATTTGAATCCACTGGTTGCCTTCATACAAATCTGACATTGCAGAGAGGCCAAGTTCCCATAACTTGTTAATGAGTGCAATAACAGAGAGGAGGAAGCAGTGGCCCTTCGGAAGGAAAGGTTGCACATATGTCTCAAGCCCTTACCTACCAAACAATATACACAGGAAGAAAATTGTAGCAGCACTGCAACAAAAGATGGAGGCTGTGGAGCCTCTGGACCCTGTTCAACACTGGGAGAGCCACTCTAGCTGTACAGCTCCATTAGAAACATTTCTGTTGTGCTTCCACCTCACACAGATCAACCTGTTTTCTTCTACAGGAGAGGAAAGGGACGAGAACATGCTTTGGTGTGTTGCTTTTTTGCAATGTCCTTTCTTACATGGCAGCAGCTTGCCAGGATCCAGATGTCTCTGGAGGGCTGTTGCGGCACAACAACCTTCCACTAAGAGACCAGTAAGGGACCATTGTAGCATCACGTTCATACTTGTGCACTGGCCAAATATGGTGAGTTTTGTGTTTTCCACAGGTTTTAGTCATCCTGTCTAACCACTTTAAATAACTGCCCCCAGCCTGCTGGAATTGCAGGTTGTTCGCACATGAATTTTCCTTCTTTTTGGACATACCCTTTCGCCCATGTTTTCAGGTGCCCTCATTTTAATTCTTCTAAACTCAGAAAAATTAGAGCCGGGGTTTCCATAGAAACTTTAATTCTAATCCTTATTTGCACTACAATAAAATTATTCATTTGATGTTCATGAGGCCCTCTATCTAACCTCAGCATGAAGACCTTATTGGTCTGTTGAAGCCCAAGTCCTTGCCCAGATGTCTGGAGACAGTTAGGGGTATGACATGCATATATGTTGTTATTGTATTTCCAAGGGTCAGAAATTACTGGGTGAGTCAGGAATGAGATTGGTTCAATGTTCAAATAATTATAGCTAAAAGGTATGTTTTGTACAGTTAGTGATGCTTTTTAATCACTGAGGAGGAAAAGGAAGTTATTTAAAACCGTAATTGCTGAGGAAGTCTCTGGAAAGAAAACAGATACTTCTATCAGATAATTGGTTTTGTTGGTATACTAGGGTCCTTGGAATTGTATTGGAGCTAGTAACTGCCTAATTCAATCTCATATAACAGTCTCGTATGTCTCATACAACAACTATATATTATATAACAGTCTCATATAACAGTCATATATATATATACACTCATAAATTCAGCCTTATATAGCAGTCATATATAAATACTCATATACTTAGTCTCATATAGCAGTCAGTATGTGTCAGTTTGGGAGTTTAAGATCAAAAATCTTTTTTTTTTTTTTTTAGCTAAGCATACAGTCTTCTCATTTAACTGCATATCCAGCAAACACATCCATAATTGTCTCCATTACAAAAGTATGGACTGGCTGAGCTGAAAAATATGTGTGTTTGGAGACAGACGTCTAAGCCTTTAGTCAGACACTTCCAGAGAAATCTCTTTTTCAAAATACTGGCATTTTAGTAGCCAAGTTAATGCTATTTGCTTCATTTGACCTGATAGGTATTTAGTGCTTTAGAAAATTAAAGCAGTTATTGGAGTGCCTAGCAGGGAATAAATGGCATAATTTGAGACAGCCACTTTTAAGATCTTGTATCTTGGTTTGAATCTTGTTCTGAGTATAGGAGGAGATATTAAAATAAACTTGTAGCTTGCCAGGAAAATTACTTTTTAATGGACTTGTAAATTCAGGAACTACCTATGTCTTTCAGAAAAAAATATTTATATATTTATGAAAAAACACACCTTACTACAGACCCTACAGGCACAGAAATCCTTATGTCTTGGAGAGCATCTTTGGCTGTAGAGAAGAGATGGGATTATAGCAATGTAGAGTTGCCTAAGAATCATGCAGCTGTTACTTGCAATGACTTTCTTACTGGTTGGTTGGCGGGTGTGCAGAAAGTGGCAGCCATCAAGGGTCCCACAATGGAAAGCTGTTTTGCTTGGCAGTGGGGGTTGTATCCCTGACACTGATACTGGCTCAGTCTGATGAAATGCTACCACAGCCTTTGTGTTCAGTTTGCCAGGAAGGCAGGCAGACTAGCCTGGCTGTCAACCCCAGCAGCACTAAACCCCTGGCCATAACTGGGCCTAGTTCCAGGGATGGATTCTAACCCATTCAGTGTTCACCTGTTTTAATAGGTTATCATGAAAATTATGGCTGCTGAATACACGGCAAACAAGGCAGATGGTGCTGGAGGGTGTTTGAAAGATGGTATGCTTGTGTCACTCATTTACAGTCATTTCAGTGGCCTGAAGTGTTCAGGGACATCGCTACATGACACTTTCTGCAACGCGTCTAGATATCTTTAGTTTTGTCAGCCTTGATGGTTGGTAGTGAATCATGGCTGCTGAGGAAGGCTGAGGAATGGCTGGATGGTTGGTTTAATTCTTGCCATTTTGGTCAGCTGCCACAGATGCTCCTCTCTGAAGCCAGCTATGATGCCTCTCACAAGTTTTCTGGCTTTCTCCATTCCTTGAGCTCATCCATTGGATGTAAAAATAACAATAAATCTCCCCTCCTCAACAATTAAGAAAGCAGCTTTATGCAGGAATGCTGTTGTGCAGTAAGTGATTGTGGGATTGCTAGTGATGCTGTGAAAAGACTGCCAGGAGTGGATCTAATAGCACATCCCAGCAGGCTAAAGAGCCTAAAGAGCCAGTTACAAATTAACAGGATAGCTTTCAAATGGTGAGCGAGAGATATTGTTTTGGGGCTTGCCATGATGGTTGTGATTTATATCATGTCTGTACAACTGCTATCAACTTTCCAGAGAGAGCTGAAAATAAAACACTCACAGGGAAAGGTACTGCTGAGAGCAGTAAAGTGAGAGGAGTGGGCTCTGGGGAAGAAAGAGAAGTCAAATGCTGCAGCATTTTAATTAAGTTTCCCTACAATGTTATGTAAGTACTAAACAGAATAAGAATGTGCCTTATTTTTGCAATATTTATCACTTTACTCTCTAATACCATGGTGGGGTGGGTTGAGGTTGGCTGGCTGCCAGATGCCCACCCAGCTGCTCGCTCACTCCCACTCCTTAACAGAACAAGGGGAGCAAATGAAAAAGCTCCTGTGTTAAGATAAAGGCAGGGAGATCTGTTACCAGTCTGTTGCAGAGCCAGTGGTAACTGGCTGTGTCCAGTACAGGGCAGCCCCTGACCTCCTCCCACAGAAGCCACCGCTGCAGCCCCCCTGCTGCCAAAATCTTGCCATCAATACCAAATACAAAGTCATTAAACTATTCCATTTTAAAGAACAGTTTTTGGCTTCATATGCATAAACCTTGTTTACTTGCCAGTAACTCTCCTTTTCATATGTAATTAAAAATCCCACCTTCCTCACCAGTATACCACATCTTTAAGTAATTCTGCCAGCTACATTTCTGGAGGGTTGGACTGCTATGCCTTTTTTTTTTTTTTATATATAATTATGTCATGTGGTACGGTGGTTTAATAAATGTTTACATGCCAGTGCTGAAAACAAGGAAATTATCAGAAGTGTGGCTAGATAAAAGCTAATTTCTCTGCATCGAAAGCAGCTTCTAATGCTGCACGATGTCTTCCCTCTGGACCTCCAGGACTTTATCTTGATTCGTTTACCAACTTAAATGACAGCTGCATGACACCATTCCTTGGTCAAATGAAGTGTGCTGTACAAGTTCATAGAATCATAGAGTGTCCTGAGTTGGAAGGGACCCACAAGGATCATTGAGTCCAACTCCTGTCCCTGCACAGGACAACCCCAAATTCACACCATGTGTCTGAGGGCGTTGTCTTGGTGCCGTGACTGCCTCCCTGGGGAGCCTGTTCCAGTGCTCCACCACCCTCTGGGTGAAGAACCTTTTCCTAATATCCAAGCTAAACCTCCCCTGGCACATCTTCCTGCCATTCCCTTGGGTCCTCCTTTGTAAGTAAGCTGTAAACTGCAATGAGGTCTCCCCTCAGACTCCTCTTCTCCAGCCTGAACAAACCAAGTGGCTTTAGCTGCTCCTCATATGGTTTTTCCTCTAAACTCTTCACCAACTTTGTGGCCCTCCTCTGGACACTCTGTAGCACCTTTATATACTTAATGTCCTGTGGCACCCAAAACTTCATGCAGTACTCAAGGTGAGGCCGCACCAGCGCAGAGCAGAGCAGGACAATCCCCTCCCTCGACCAGCTGCAATGCAGTGCTTGATGCACCCCAGGACACAGTTGGCCCTCTTGGCTGCCAGGGCACACTGTTGGCTCATGTTCAACTTGCTGTTGACCAGAACCCCCAGGTCCCTCTCTGCAGGGCTGCTCTCCAGCCTCTCATTCCCTAGTCTGTATGTACATCCAGGGGTGCTGTGCCCCAGGTGCAAAATCCAGCACTTGCCCTTGTCAAACTTCATATGGTTGGTGATTGCCCAGCTCTCTAATTTGTCTAGATCCCTCTGCAGGGCCTCTCTCCCGCAAGAGTGTCAACAGCTCCTCACAGTTTTGTGTCATCAGCAAGCTTCATTAGTGTTCCTTCAAGTCCTGCATCCAAGTAATTAACAAAGAGATTAAACAGTACCGGCCCCAAGATGGATCCCTGCAGAACCCCACTAGTGATTGGTCACCAGCCCAATGTAATCCCATTTACAAAGACCCTTCAAACCCGACCCATCAGCCAATTGCTCACCCACTGCATTACATGTTTATCCAGCTGTGTGCTGGACATTTTGTCCAGGAGGATACTGTGAGAGACAGTATCGAAAGCTTTACTGAAATCCAAAAAGTTTACATCTTCTGGTTTCTCTTGGTCAGCTAGGTCAGTAACCTTGTCATAGAAAGAAATTAAGTTTGTTAGGCAGGACTTTCCCCTCGTGAACCTGTGCTGGCTGGGACCAATGACTGTATTGTCTTTCAGGCATTTTTCAATCACTCCCAGAATGATCTTCTCCATAATTTTACCCGGCACAGAAGTGAGACTGACAGGCCTGTAGTTACTGTGGTCAACCCTATTGCCCTTCTTGAAGATTGGGACAAAGTTTGCCAGCTTCCAGTCAGCTGGGACCTCTCCAGATTCCCAAAAGCATTGAAAAATCATTGAGAGAAGTCTTGCTATGACATCAACCAGCTCTTTAAGTACCCTTAAGTTGACACAGGATAGACCAAATCTTAATTCATGTATGTCTGCAAAGATCAGAAAGGAGATCAGGAAAGTGACTCTATAGACTTCATCTTCTCTGCTAAAGGAGATGAGCTTTCAGGGTCTGTATTGTTTAGGCGAGAAGTTTTCATCCCATCAGTGTTATGGTCCCCATTTTCTGTTCCTGGTCATTTGGATCAGTATACTCCTGTAATTGAAGAAAAGGACAGATTTACAGCAGTTACAGAGCCCTTGGACAAGTTCTTCAGAGGTCAGCAACCCAAAGCCTATGAACCTACAGACCCCAAATCTATCCCAAAGGATATCTTAGATATCCAACAGTTTTTACCCCACTGACACAGTGCATTGGTCAGAGTATTAAATCTGTGTTAACAGGAAACTTTTTCATACTAGAGTTGTCAGCACCGTCACGTCAGTTGCCTTTAATGATAGAAGTGTGTGACCAACCCTGGTTTATTTTCATAACTCATTGACTTCAAAAAGTCATTATTCTCTGTCCTTTTTTTTAGTGTTTTCTCCCGTAACAATTACAATTTGGCTAGTAGTATAAATTATCATTTGCTTAAAGCTGCAAATTGCAAGTTATGTACTCCCTAAGCCTGCTTTGCCTGGAACACTTCTAGCTTAAGAGAAGTTTCTCATTTATTGTGTCATGGTCAGTGGTGACACAGGAAAAGAAGAAAGCTACTTCTGCCTGTAAGTTTCCATAGACTTCAATGTGTCTATGGACACATTGTCAATGTCAATCCTTTGACATCTAGATATTATAAACTGTATCATAATATATTGATCTTAATTTTTGCTGGGTTTTACACACTCAAAGATCTTTTGCTTTGGTTTTTTTTTTTTTTTGGTTTGGTTTTGGGTTTTTTAATGATTTTCAGGTAGTGTTTTTTTCATTACTTTTTACCAGATGCAACATTGTGTCAGGAGATGGAGAAATTCACTGCATCAGTCACAGTATCAATCACCACATCAATCACAGTATCTTACTCCTTAGCCCTGTGTTGAATCTTGTAGCTGTGAACGTGGGCCAGGAATGAGACAGCAAGAGTGAGAAGCTCTCCAGTCAGCTGACTGCAGGTCTGTGCTGCAGAAAGTCTGCACAAAATGGGAATTCAAAGTGACAGTCACATAAATGAAATCATTGTGTATATCTTGCCATTTTTAGTTCAAGTGACATTGAATAGTTCGCTTTTTAGTTGCTAGTAATAAGTCAAACTTAACTGCTTAGTGAACTAAACTGTGGACTAAAAGTGCCAAGGAATACCCTGACCAGATAGTGACTTTCTATAGCTACTGAAAAAAAGAAGGCAAATCATGTAAGGAAGTTCACTGAGGGAATGTTCTCTTTTAAGAAGTATATGTGTATTACATATACTTTAAAAAATATTATTTCTTCTAGTAAAATATGTGAAAGGCAGAAAGTATCTCTATGAGAAAACAGTGAAGTTGTCCTTCTCTGCATAAGGCAACACTCAATCATGGTGGACTAGAGAAAGGGTTTATATACTTGGTAATACTAACTAACCATTGAAGTAGGCAGCCATTTAATATAGTAGCTATAGACCGCTGCCAGCAAAAATGCCCAAAACTTTAGCAGTCTTCCAAGCATGGTGTTCAGAAGTGGAAACCACCTTGTGACAGCAAGCTGCATATAGCACACAGCTATGAAAATACCATTATTATAAACAAAACACAGCTGCCAGCTGATGTAGATCCAGCCTTTCAGAGTCATCTATTTTTCTGGAGGATTTTAGCTAAGAGAACCAAAGCTCTTCTGCTGTCACCAGAGTGACTGTTTTCTTCCAGTTGTTGTACGTGTTTATCAGAAAAGTAATCACCTAGAAAACCCAGCACTGACTTTAAAAGTTTGTGAGGTGTCTTCTTTTTTCTCCCCAAATTACCAACTGTTGGAATCAAAGCTGGTTTCAGACTGCTCCTTTCCCACCTACATGTTGTACTTGTTCTTAATATGGTCCAGCAAGCCTCCCATAGGTTGGCTCAATACCACCTTTCTTTGTACTATCACTTCTATTAACAGCAAGTGTTTGAAGCCAAATAAACCTTTTTCCTAATAAAAGGGAAGTTTTAGAAGCAGTTCCCATAGAAGTCTGCCAGCCTAAGAAGGGTGACCCATTTTTAAAACAAGGGTGCACTACTAAGTGCTACTAAGGTTGCAGCCTTCAAGAGAGGGACATCACTGAGTTGCCAAGACTTGCAACTTTCCAGTTTCTATCTTATAACTTGGACAACTAGGTTTCTGCAACTGCTCCTCATGCCTTTCACACAGTTACAGTACATATTTCATGAATTTCAATGTTGCTTTCACTACAGCTCAAACTTAATCTATCTTGAAATTGGAGCAAGTGCACGATTAATCCTTTCAATGATTTCTCTGCACTGTAATGAAAACTGCTCATTAGTTCAATATTTGTAGATGAGAAAACACTTAGCACAAGCAAATGCTTTTCCTTAAACCTTGCACAGGTAACAGTTAATGTGCAAGCATAATGTGCTTTTGCTTCATTTGCAAAAGATAAACAAGGCAAAAAAATCCTTTAACAAATATTGGGGTGTTCTGACTTCATTAATATATCCTCAAGTGCATTTTTAAAGGGTTTAACTAACAGAAGTATCTGTAACTTTTCTCTGGTGCTTTCCTATTGGAGACTGTGCCCCATCTTAACAGTAAGTAATTACATGCCACAGCATCCAAACTAAATAAACAAAGTTTCAACTACCAGATCTGGGAATAGTTAATCCATTTCCCCTAGCTTCTATCCACATGCTTCTTGTGCCTTTAAAAACATACTGTCCAAGTGACTGAGAATAAAAGAAGTCATCTATTCACAGACACAGAACTCAGAAAAGCCCTTCAGAAACTGGGAATTTCATTTTGTTAGTGCTTTTAATGATTTACCTTATTGCAACAGCAGGCACTACGTTACTAATAAGATGTTAAAACAAAATGTCCCTTTTAGACTTCATTCTCATATTAGTTGTCAGTGGTCGATACATAAACTTTCCACAGCAGGGTGGGGGGGACTACTGATATCCCCGATGCCCATTGTTAGGACATTTCTTGTGTCACTGGCTGACAGCGGCATGGTCTTGGGCGGAAGAAGAACAAACAAGACCACAGTGCTCCAAGCTGCCCTGCAAAAGCCTGTTGGTCCTCCAGGTGTCCCATTGCTTCTGCCCCAGATGACTATCTGTATGCTTCCATCCTGTCTCAGGGCAACAGGGAGGTTAGTTTTCCATTTATAGCAGCTCTCAATGCCTCGTGGGAGCATTAGCTAAAATTTTCCAAGGCATCCCAGATTTAGGCTTCACTAAGTTTCTCCTTTCCAGTCTGAAGTTGGGGGTTGCTTTCTGACCTCCAAAGTCATTCAGGTATGTACATGCCTACATCCCACCAGAAAACGAGACTGAGGCATTGCTGTGACCATGGCACTTTCCATACTTTTAGCCATTCTGTTTCAGTGTATGCTATTTTAAAATGTTTTAATGGCCACTAGATACTGATCCGTTACTTGTGCAGAGGGTCTTTTATGCCATATTTCTTTCACACCTCAATGAACTGTTAATTATTCTTTGCAGTTCAGAGGGCAGAGTTCACAAAATCATCTGGCAAAGCGTTTCTGAGACGAGGCACATGTCATGGGGTTATGGCCTGTCTCTGCTAATGAACAGCCGAGTGGCTTCTGGGTTTCCCTTGAAGAGATCAAGTTACATATTCTTGGCTGAAAAGGGAATCAGAAGATTTCTTCTACTAGGGGAGAGAGTACAGCATGTTTAGTTTTCTCATTTTAATGTACATTTATACAGCTTCACAGGCACAGGAGTAACAGGATGAAGAACCAAAGCAAGTGAGGCTGCTTTTCAACATAAAGTACAAATACCCCTAATTAAGGGCTCCTTAAATATACAGCTTTTAGGGCTTTTGAAGGAAACAAGTTTGATCACAGGTGAGGCTTTTCCAAAGTCTCATTAAACAAATTAGGATTTGTTAAACAAATTAAACGAATTAGGATTTAGTCCAGTGCTGAGGCAAGTGGGCTAGCATTAGACATCGCTACCCCAATAGTCAGGCTTCATCCAATTTATTGTGACTCAACCCACCTTTTGCATAATGGAAAGGTGTAAGGTAGTTGCAGTAGTAGGCAAATGTTTAATGGTACCATACTGTACAATTTAGAGCTTGGCCTATTCTTGGTTTTCATTCTGGAGTTGCAACACTTTGGTGAAAATGGTAGCATTTTCATGGTCTCCTAACAAGCTAATTTTCATGGTCTCCTAACAAGCTAATTTTCACAGTACTTTAAAATGCTTACACAAGTGAAAAGCATATTGATTCTCATGCCCACCCCTTCCACTGTAACTGCTGCTGTTTAAGGGTTTGATGAATTGCAAAGCTTTTGCTTTGATTTCCTTAATGGTCTCTAGAAAAGGTGGAGCAATAAAACAATTTATCAGCTGTATCTGTGAGAGAAAAGGAACCGTGGACAGTCTGTCATGTTGGAAGATCTTAAGTGGTGGGGAAAATAGGTGCTTAAATTTGGATGATAAACTTTTTATACGTAAGCCTATCATTTATTATTGTATTTGTAAGTCATCTGCCACCATGGAGTTTATATTCTGATTTGCCTCTAGACTGGTATTTTTCAGACTGTTCTGTTTGAAGGGCTTCCTTTCTAGGAGAAACCCTTGTCATCTGATGGGACAGGGGAATGGTGCCAAAATGTTACATATTCACTGATAAAACTGGAAATATTGATAGTAAAAGATTAAGTCACTTTTCACCTGCTGGTGAATAACAGCCAACTTTTAGGAATATCTGTATGTCTGTTGGTTTGGTTTTTCCTCATTATAGGGACTATCACCAGTCACTGGACCCCAGATGGGAAAACACTGCTCTAGTGACATCAAGTTCCATATTTTTTATAGAAATAGGAATGATGACAAACTAACAGAGTAAACTATGGATGAAAAAGGGAGATAAATTGTTTTACTGCTGCATTTCTGTTCCCTTTCTGGTTGCACTCAAGTGTCATGTTGGGGCAGGGTGCTGGTTCATCACCAAAGCCCAACCTGGGCTGGAAGAAATTGCTAAAACTCAGAGTTGTGAAATGCTCTAAAAGATAATTGTCAGTACTATGTTCCAGACTAGATGCATGTTGTTACAATGAATCTCCATCTTCGATCTTATATTTTATCTGATTTTTGTCAGGATAGAGGGAAAGAGCATTGCACTTGGCTTTGTTCAGAAGCTCTGCTTTCCTACTATAAGGACTAGGAACATCATTTATTTATTTTTAATAAAAGATAGTATTTCTGAGAGAATATCAAAACACATTATATTGCCTTTCGGTATTTTGCAGGCATCTGAAATTTACTCATGCCATTTTAATGTAAAGAACACCTGTACAATTTTGCTACTTTCATATGCAAATGAAAGAGTTAAGAGGCTGAATCCAACACTGTCCAAGTCTGTAGCCTCTTTTAATTTCTTTTAGACTTGTGTAGAAATATATGCACTAATAGGGATTTTTTTTCTTTCTTTCCTTGTAACCAGTCTTCAAAGTTAGACCAGGCTGCATTGATATTTTCCACAAAGCTTATTTTCTCAGGTTACAGATCATGTTTTTTTCTTAGTAAATAATAAAATTCACAAGCCACTGTCCCTGCAACAGCACAAAAAGCAAATCTTTTGCTTTGCAGCATGTCTTCATTCAAACCCACTTAAGGAAAAAATCAAATAAGTGGGGAGTATGGAAGATAGAACAGACTTTTAGTTTGGCAAGAAGCCCAAGGGGACTGCAGCATTCTCAGTTCTCCCTTCCACAAACCACTCATTAACACTGAAAGCAGGTATCTTTATGTACCTATATGAACTGATAAGATACAAGGGGCTGGCAGGGCTCTGACAAGAAAACGTTAATCACTCAGAGGAACCTGGGTAAAGAAGGTTATGTCTACACAAAGGTGGAGGAGATAGCAGCCTGGGTAGTACAACTACTACACTGGGAGGCTGGTGCTTCCACAGACACTGAAACATGAAATGGTGCAGCTTGGCTGGGCAGCTGGTGGGGATGGCTGGATGGGGCTGCGATGATCCCGGACAAGCCTAGTGGGGAGAGGGAAGCAGGTGGAGGAGGAGGACTGCTCCACCTCTTACTTTCTGTTCTTCTGGACCTGTCCCAGCAAAATGGGTGCAGAGGAAGGTTGAAGAAGGAACACTTTGCAAAGTAAAAATATTAAAATATTCTTTTTCAAACTATTATATTGTATGATTTACTGACTGTCCACTTTGGAAATTTTAATGACCTTTTCCCACAGACCTTTACATTTTTTGAAGAACAGGAGAGGGAGGGGAAATCAAGAAGATGAAAACACTGTGTCTCTTTTAAGAACATAGTATTCACTATAACCAGCTTCTGTCATGAACTACACAGCAGATCTCAAAAGCATCATGTAAAAATCTTTCTCATCTATTAATTTAATTCAAATTAAATTTGCAAAGGAGGTTTTTAAATTCTGGAGGCCATAGCCTCACCCAGAAAATTTTGTTGCACCAATTCCTTTTCAAGTGCAAATATAGTACTGTGACCAAAACTACAATCTTTATGCACTAAAGAGTCAGCATTCCCCAGGAATTAAATTGAAACTGAAAAGTCATTTCAGGCAAAAGGAAGCAAAGGAATAAATATCTTCATAGGTTTTCTCTTGCTTGTCTTTTTATGAACAGAGACAATAAAATGGTAAAGAAACTTGGAATTTGTCAGTTACTATTAAAGTCAGAAAGCAAAGAAATATTATATAGGTAGTGTACTGGAAAACTCATTTAGTGAATTGATGAAACTAAGGAGTACACTGTGAGTATATCAAAACCAATCCTTTTTCTGAAATTCTCAATCCAAATAATTTCCACAAAGTATGAGGTTTATTAAAGAGAGGTTTTAAAATTCAGGGTAGGTTTTACTTTTCCTTAAGTACCTCTTTAAGCCAGCTACAGAAAACAAATGGCTGGTTTCTATATTCCCAATTCTGAACTAGTGGTTTTGCTTGCTCATCGGGGCCCTCCTCTGCACAGTCCTGTCTATGTTTCTGCAAAGAGACTGTTGCTGGCCAAGAAGCAATGTTGAGTGCAGTGAACCCTCCTCACCCATCTGTTCAGATAGCACAAGGCTGTCCTGCCACAGAGGTAAAACTTGGTATATCTGCCTGATAGAAAATTCAGTGCCTTTGCTTGTCAGGATGAAGTGACAAATTGGGATTATTGTACCTCCCTTAATATTAAATATCAGTTTATTTCTCTCTTTTAAAGTAGTTTTGTTTCAAAGGACATGTGAAATGAAGAATATGATGGAGGGCCTAAATGGTTCATAGGGAATGATACAATTCAGGGCTTTTGGATTGCCTTTACTTTTTATGAAATTCTTAAAAAAACAACTAGTAATAGCTAGTCAGATGTGGGAATACTTGCGGGGAGGTACTTGTTACCTGCAGGGAGAGGGAAGAAAGGACAGAAGAACAATAGGAAAGGTGTATAAAAGCATTTCTGTTCTCAAAATCAGACCTCTTTTTGGTGTCTCAAGGTGGATACCCAGAAACTAGTCTTTAAAAAAAAAAAAAATGTTCATTGTCTGAAGATCAAAGATACAAAAATCTCAGCCCATGTACACGCACGTGCCTTTTAAGAACACAGAAAAGTTCTGCTTTCTCTGAAGTCTGTGCCATTAGTCCATCTTCCACCTCTGAAACTGGGAATTTGCTCATGACGTTATTCACATTTTACACAGAGGACCCATTTTGGTGATATGCACTAATTGTTTCTCTTTACTGAATGTTTCATGGCAGGGAGCAGTAATTTACCTTTATTTTGTCTGTGTGCTTGAATGGCATGCTTACCAATGGGTTTTTTGTATGTGTGATGTAGCTGATTGCATTGCTTTTTGGTTCAGGGGAAGGGGTGACTTTGGTTCAGGGCGAAGGGAGGGCTACTAGGTGGCACTGGTAGGGAGAGGGATTTGGCCTGTTTTGAAGGTTACAAAGTAAGGTAAAAAGAGGAACACAATTCATACACATACTGTAAGATGGAGGGTCTGGGTCTCATGTTTTGCCTTGAAGAGTTCAGTGGAGGATACCTCAGTGAATTATAGATACTCCTAAATGTGTATGGACCACCTATTTTATGTGGAACGACTGAGCTGTTCTACAACAGATAGGTGATGGTGGGTCTGCATACTTTATGTACAATTCATGTGATTTGGCAAAAGCCTTGTGACAGACACGATCATCATGAACGTTCTTTTAACCCTTCTGGATCATAGGAAGTTCTTTACCTTTTCTTTCTCCCATAGTTAATCTGACCTCATTCCATTTTCTTTATAATTTTTCCTTGGAAAAAGATAGTATTTTTTTATCTGACATTTAACCTTTTGTCTGTCACTTCTTCCCTGAAGGAATCAGTAATGGCTCTACGTTGCTCTTCACACAGCTAGGATTTTGCATTCACATGCCATTTGTGACTCCTTATGGGAATGTGATATGACAACAATTAAATTTTAATCTGATCCTAGCCTGTACTAATACAATACTAATACAATATCTGCTTCTTTTTTTTTTTTCCTAATTATGATATTCTGTAAACAGCTTTACTGTAAAAGAAAAGCTTTTAAACACTCCATAAAATCCAGGGCTCTACTTCTCTAGCTCCACACACTCAGCTCCCTGTCTTCAAGAAAACTCATGCATCAATAACTCAGCTTTGCTCTTTTAATGTGTCTCTGGTCACACACAAACAGTCTGACCTGGTCAGGATGATCAATCATACAGTGTAATGAAAAAATCTAATACAGTAGTGGCCACAGCCCATGAACAGCCCTGAAGCTAAGAGTAGTTTACAAGTCGTCTGCATCACTTAATTCAACAGAAGTTACTAAAAGTCAGAGTCTGGGAGAAGGTAAGGAAATGGAATAACGAAATTATCTAAATACCCCATTGACTGCAGATTGTTCCTTCACCTTCACTTGAGAAGTAAAATGTGAACCTTCACTTCTTCATGGGATCACTCAGGAGATTGGATAAGGGTGAAAAATTCTTTTGTGGGAGTTTAAATTCATGATGAAATTCATCCTATGCCAGTCCATAGCTTATCTCTCAATGATTTGGCTAATAAGGAGGCAATCTGTACACCTAGCCACATTAAAAAGAACAACTTATCTGTTTAGTTTCTGGTTTTACTACAGTTGCTCTAGCCAAAGGTATTTTCAATTCTCATGACACTTCCTGTAGCAGGATTACTTTCAAAATAGTAATAATACTCTTTAACAATCTTTTAAATTGTTAAGCAACATCTCTCCTAACAGGCAATATCTGTCTGCTTACCTGAAATCCAACAGTGAAAAAGAAATCTGCCTGGGGGCATGAGTCCCAAGTAGCGTCCAGTTTTGTAAGCCAGTGAAACCCTTGTACTCGGGCAGTGCTCCCTAGGGCAGGTTGTTTTCTTGTGTTAAAACAACACCCCAGCTGAGCTTGTTTGCTCTTCAACAGCTTTGCTCTCTTTCAGATAGATTCAATAGCTGTCTGGACATAATGGTGAAGTCTTTTTGGACAGCTGGGAGCATGGAGTCCATGTTTGTTCAGGATCTACTGCCAAAACATTGTTTCTACGTAAAAAGCTCACTTGTTCAAGGACTTTGAAACAGCCTTGTAGTTAAGTTGGGTACAAGGTCCACCCACTTGTCTGTCTAGAAGAGCACACCTAAAGAATATCAGTCAAGGTTTTATACAAAACACAAGCCGTTAAAGCTTTGCTCAGAGGTTTTCCTAATGACTGAGAACGGTATCTGATATGAGGGGGAAATTAATGAGAATGGGAAATAGAGAGTGAGCCATATCTTGCAGTCAGGGTCTTCAGGATTTCAGTACTAGAGGATGTATTCAAGCAAGTGCTCTTAATATTCAGTGAGGGACATTCTCCACTTTGGCCCCTGCGTGGTCCTGTGGGACTGAGTTTCTGCAGTTTAATTAGGCATTTTGGGGAGTGTGTGCATGGGGGAAATATTTTGATTTGTTTTAAAGCTGTGGCCTGATGATTTCAGTTCTTGTTCTGTGAGAAGTACTTCATAATCGTTCACTTTTCACCTTCTCCATGTCATTCACACAGATATACAAACAGCTATTACAGCCTCCTCCTCCATATACAGTCCTCTCTCTTTCAGATGGAAAAGCCTTTTTTTTTTTTTTATCCTGTCATCACGTCTGACTGCTGTAGGGAAACATTTCAGTGCAGTAAATCCCCAGAACAACATCTTGCCCAGGGAAGAAGGGCTATCAACCCCTTGTGAAATGGGAACATCACTTCTACTATGCCTGTTCATAGTTAGGATGATGTAAATGCACATGGCTTTGAAGATGTGGGTGCCACTGGAGGCACACAGGGACATAATTTCTAGCTTTTCCCCTCAATTCCTTTGTCCCTACCATTCTGTTTTGATTTTAACCCCTGCTGACTGTCAAGCTGATGTTTTCATAGAGCTGACCACAGTGATCCCCCCCTCTCCCTCTGGAGTTGTAATTGCTCATTTAGAGTTCATGATTATGCAAGTGAAGTTATTTTTCTCAGGTACATCATATTTATCAACATAGAATTTAACTAACCATTTTATTGCTCACCAATGAAGCCTTGCTTTAATTATTCACTACCAGCTTCAGTTTTTATTATCCTGCCTAATTTTATAACACCAGCAAACATTTGTCAATTCACTAGCTGCCCATGCTTTCAGATCTCTCAGGATGGTATAGCAAAGCATTGGTCTTACGGCATACCACTGTAGCATCCCACCTGTGACCTTGACCACTGTAAGGCTGGCTACTAGTGCTACCCTTCTTTCTCTACCTTCTAATCAGTTATTAATCCTAATTCTTAGGAACCTTTGATGAGGGGCCTTGCCAAAAGCCCTTTAAAAGTACAAGGATGTATCTTGACAAGTCACTGATTTCTCTGAAGAGATTTGACAAGTTTGTGTGGCACAACGTCCCTTCACAAAGCCATACGGGCTCTTCTGCTGTAGAGAACAATTTCTCCATGCTTTCTCTAATTCTCTCCTTTATTGCAGATTCTACTGATTTGCCCAGGACAGCTGTCAGATATACTGTACAAGTAATAATAAGTATAACAATAGTAGTATTTTTCAGCTATGGATTTTAAAGCATTTCTCAGGTCAGCCAGCACTTATTACAGATGAGGAAAGTGGAGGGCAAAAAAGTTAAGAGTTATAAGGTTGTGCAGAAAGTAACTGGTGGGGTGGACATGGAAGCAAGGCTTTTCTGGATCCTGCACTTCATTGTACTGTGACTGAAGAGGGACCTTCCCAGCCCTTCAGAGCTACGACTGTGGGTTTTGATAGCACTCCTAGTAAAAATACAGAAGTGCTCTGTTCTGGTACCTGCTCTGGGAGCAATGCCTACTGCTTTTTTGCTTTTCTTTTAGATATCCACAGAGTCACAGAATAGGTGAGATGAGAAGAGACCTCTGGAGATCATCTTGTCCAACCACCCCTACTCAAGCAGAGCCACCTAGAGCTGGTAGCCCAGGCCTGTGTCCAGGCAGCTTTTGAATATCTCCAAGGATGGAGACTCCACAGCACTTACTGTCTTTTTCTCCCAGCCACATGTCCCCCTGGTAAAACAATATGCAGCAGTTTCCCCTTGCATAAAGTTTGATTTTTTTGTCCAGGCATGGACATTCATGTGTGACTTGATACTAGTTCCTGTTGTTTCCACTATCTCACTTCAAAAAAACAAACTTAACTGCTTCCTACTTTTGTCCTGAATGTCTCTTCCCACTACCAGCACTATTAACGTTTCACTCATTTATCATCATAACTAATATATGAGTGATAAGAACTACATGAAGGTGACATGAAAGCTTTATATGAATAAGGTTAGGACATCATGTTACCAAAAGTAGAAAGGTGCCAATAGACCTTGCCAAATGAATGCCTGTAAATCCTCTACTATCATGATATTATATATTCAGGATATGTCAAAGTTTACAGTAAAACTGGAAATATTGTGCAATTTTAGAATATTTTACTACTATTTCTCATACCTTATTTGTTGTCTGGCTTACTTACCATGAGTTCAAATGGACAAAGTTCAAGAAGGAGAGAACAAATAGTTTTTAGAATTATCATCTCTAAAACAATGAAAATTGATTTTTCATAGGCTTCATTGGTTTGGGACTTGGAAAACCTAGAAGCAATATATTGCATATATCATTAGAAGTACAGGAACCTTCCTTTATTTCTCCTACCTCTATGCTAACCAGAAGAATAAATGTTATGGAAATTTAAGATGGCAATTGAGAGAGGACAGAATACTTTCTGCCCTAAAATCAAGACTGTGAATTTTTTAAGATTGTTGAAGGTTTTTCCTATAAAAGGTCCTTCCTGTACCTTGTTTATCTTGTGAAGTCTCCTGACTTCACATATTTTAAACTGCAATGATTAAGTCACCTTTTTATTTTCCAGTTTCTTCAGTTTCTTCACAGTTTTTAATCTGTGCTGTTGGTACAAGGAAATAGGAACAGCTTTCATCACATTTTTTTTGTTCTAATTTTCCGAACAATGGAAAGAAAATAAAATATCCAGAACCTTTTACGAGAAAGAAAGAAATAAGGAAAATGATAGCTGTCTATATAAATACCTGCCTATATACAAACATACATGTGTGCACCAGACTCATTAGAATTAAATTAAAAAAGACAATTTTTGTTTTGCTTCCCTGTCAGGTATGGAGTTGGAAAGTTTCTACCAAATCATTCTCAGGTCAGGTCTTTCTAGGGGCAGCTGCTCAGGAGCCCTTGGAGGAGTTCAGCAGGCCCCCCAGCAAGGGCTGCTGCCCCTCCAGTCAAAAGGACCTGGGCAGGCAGGGCAGAGCTGAGAGGGAAGCACAGAGGACCAAGGAACACATCCAAGAAGTCTCTTGAGTGCAAACCTGCCATGAACCTGTGAGATCAGGTTCTTGCCCTCCAGACCTCAGCCTACCCTGGAAAACTGCTTATAACAGTCCTGAGTTAGAAGTCCTCCTGTGCTATATTTAAGAAGTTTCTGGCATGTTTTTTTGGCTTGAGTACTAAACCAGTTGGATTATATGCATAACTTCAGTAATTTAGCATGTATCTATTTACTTTGCTAGTTCTGCATGTCCTCACCTCTGAGCAACTTTTACTCATTGCTTGTCAAAGGCACCAACACATGTATGCTTCTGTTTCAGAAACTAAACTGAGTTGATTTTTGGTATGGACTTGAGATTTGGGTTTCCAACACAGAAGCTCTTTTACACTGTAAAACAAGGAAAAAACATGTAGGTGGCTGACAGAAAGTCTAGCTGACAAAACATAAGAGAGGAATGAAAGGAAAAAGAACCAAATGTACCCACGACCAGGGGGTACTCAAATCCCAGGTTTCATCAGGGGAGTTTATTAAGAAACAGATTTAGACCCCACAGAAGGCAATGGAAAGACTCCTACAGACTTCTGTGGGCTTTTGGTCAGGTTTTAAACCCTTAAACTCTCAGCATCTTGTCAGCTCCCCTGTCACATCAAAATGTACTGAAAAATCTATCAGAAGAGTGGAAAATACTTCAAAGGAAGTATGTGCAGAACCCCACAGGAAAAAGTGTGTTATAAATGTGAATGCTCAATTTGATTTACTCCTCTCTTTGATATTAGAAATATACTGTAGCTGAAAACAGCCTTTAGCATACTCAAATATGGAAAAAACACCATTAGTGGTCTCCTTGTCCTTGGGCTGCTAGTATACATCGCATCAAGGATTTCTGCTAGTCATACAGGTACAGATTCACTATCCTCTTTGTGCATAACATGAAGAATAAAAAGCTGTTATGTTGGTTTGGTTTTCTTTCTGCTAAAGAAAGGGGGCTCAATTTAGAAGGTCAAGCATCCACTAGATTGGAAGGAAAAGCTGTAATATAGAGATAAATTTCAGAGGTCAGCTTCCTCTAGACTTCCTTATAGACTTTATTAAAGCCCTTGAATATGGAAGATCTCCTAGTACATTTGCATTGTTTGGATACATTCTCATGACTTTTAATAAAGGCCATGGTGTTCCTCACTAGCTGTGCACAGGAAGGTGTAAGGCACACAGCAGGTTACACACAAAACAGACAGTGTGGAGATGGAAAATATGACAGAAGAGATTCCTACCATCATATAAACAAACAGAAAAACTTAATAGAAAGTCAGTGAAACAATGTACTATATTGAACAGACATCCGTCTTTAACATTTTTACAAATAAATACATTTTTACAAATAAAGAAATGGGAGAATCTGTGTGCTTTCTACAGTATGGTCTCTACCACAGGAAAACACTTTTGAATGAAGGTATCAGAGAAAGCTATTGGGGAGAACATCTCTCTTCTTGGGAGAGGCTATCCTGTAAGAAGAGATTAAAGGCATGTGTACATTTAGCCCAGCTAGATGAAGGATAGGAGGGAATATGTATGCCGTTCATGGATCCATGAGGGAAGGAAAAGAACTGCTTAGAGTCACATTGACAGAGGGGTGGATAAATTCTGTGTGGGAATCAGGAGTCTGCAGCTCTCCTGCTCTGGAACAGCCTTGCAATGGCAATGCTAAAACCTGTCTGGTTTTCAGGTGCAATTTGGTCAAGTTAGAAGAAAGCTTTTTGGTGGGAGTGATGGACATGGATGATCTCCTCTACCCCAGTGCTCAAAACAAGGAAGAATTCACCTGGCTTGCAAAACTATCTGGCTTCACAGAATGACTTTGAGTAAGTTTTTCTCATCCCTCTTCTGAAATGTCATCTCACAAATCCACGTTGTGCCACAAGTCTAAGACTGCTGCATGTGAACATTGCTGATTTAAATTATTTTTTTACTGATTTCAATATTTTTCATCTTATGTGCTCAGAGATAATCATTATTGCAACACCTAATAGACACTGGAAGTCTACAGTCTGGGATAATATGTCCAGTCTGTATGAAAACTCATGTTTATCTATAGAGAGCTGTTATATGTGGTGATAAATAATAGTGATTTTGAAAAGAATTACATTTACGAATATTTCCCAAACATAACTATACCCTCCAGTAATTCAAAACTGCCAAATAACTTTCAGGTGCTGCTACAATACAAAGTAGCATTCATGATTCATTGGTATAATTCCCGATTTCTTTAAAAAACATGATATATAAATCTTATTAAAATTCTTGACTATTTTGGAGTATCAAAAGTATCAATTCCGTCAGTAAGAAAGATATTCCATTTCAAAGTTTCATGACTTGCCAAAAATCTTTCTTCACTTCTCTAAATAAAAAGAATTATTTAAATTTCAAGGCAGAGTTATGCAACACAAAACATGTTAGGAATAGTTGACATTGTTGGGAGGGGCAATATATGGTAAATGGTGCTATCAGTTGATCAAAGCCTCTGCAACATTTCTAAGATACCAGAGGTCCTCTTCAAGAGTAGCTGGTTTATGTGCATAATGCAAGTAAATCACTGAGGCTTTCAATGAAAATCTTTGAGAAACTCCATACAAAAGGGAGAAAAAGTAATGATAAGGCAAATGTAAACAGAATAAGCTCTTTCAATGAGGAGATCCTTGTTCTTGTGAATAGCCAAATGCTGTTGCGATACAAAGAACTACAACAATGACAATAAACATGAAATAAAACAATCTGAGCAACTTAAAACATGTGCAAACGGCAAGAGATTAAGGCTAGCTGAACAGCAGCCACAGGCCTCAGAAGGCTCAGCAAGACCAAACTTTTCAGACAAATGAATCATGATGAGATTCTGGGAACCTTGTAACTACATCAGTGTCTCTGTGCCTTGCTGCACCACAGGCTTCCTGTACATGGAAGGCACAGAGGAATGCTTTGTTTCTGAAACTGGCCTGGGCAGGGTGCAGCACACAGACACATGCATATATATGTACATATATACATATATACCCACACGCATGCATAATATATATGTGTATATATAGCCTGCCATAGCCTGGGCAACCTGACTCTACAGTGAGAGAAATCAAAGGTTTGTTTTCAGAATTGCTTGTTCCTTGAAAATAGGAACATGTGAAACTGGTTAGTTATCATTAACAAGGTGCCTGAATCATGCTGCAAAACCTAAACTAAATTGTTTTGAGTAATGGCTTATGCATAGCCTTTGCCAAGATAAGCATGTTTTGTGAACCCATTGCTGATGTCCAGTTGCACCCTAAATTGCTCATCTCCACAAAGTGCTCCTGTCATGGTAAGTATCATGTGAAGTTGAATGCCTTGTTGTGCTACAAAATCTTCTTTCTCTCCTTTCCAAAGAGGATATACGAGGCCTTTTGGGTTTCTGTCAACAGCTCATTGGTGCCACAGGAGACTAATAATCTCTCTCAAGTAGTCTGAAGTGGAGAAGAATTTTCCCTCCTTTGATAGAGCCTGTAGCCTTAATCTTCAAAGCTGCTGGTGTGACTTTTTTTTCAAAGTAGGAAAACTAGTTAGAATTATAATTTATTTTTTTCCTGGTCAAACCGGAAGCAGAAGCAAGCAGGAAAGTGTTTTTTCAATTATACCCAGCTCAGTTGTTAAGATTTGCAAGGTTCGTCTGGACAAAGCAAGAGCCTTCACATCCTCACATCCAGATTTATCAGATGGAGTGTTTATGCATGAGAAATGCTCTAACCTCCCCCTCTAATAGCCAGAGAGGTGTAAAATGGCTTATTCACTCTGTGTTTTCAAAATATTTCTACTTCAGAGAAGTCAAGAAAAGGCTCCATGTAAATTATTTATGGGAGGATAATTAAAACTGCAGTTCTTCCCTTCTATGAAAAACTGACAGATATCAATTTTTAAACATAAGTTATGTGTAAATAGGCATAGCACTGAATGAAGTGGTGGGTACACATTACATACCAAACGGAGTGGGGACGGTTCTGCAAACCAAGTACCTATCCCTGAAATCCCTTTCAGGCTTCCTGAATAAGAAGTAGAGCATTCAATGGGGAGTGCAGTAATTTTAAAAGGAGGATTTAATGCATAACTTTCAAGCAATTGCTTTTTTGAAACTGTATCTTGAATATTCAAAGGCATTTTTCTCTGCAGAGCAGCTTTTAAAAGGATCCATATGCCAGACACACTTCATGTTATCCTTATCTTTATTTAAACAAATTCCCAGACTTGGTGCTCTGAAGTATCAAACTAAAATCTGAGATGAGCCATGCCACAAGAAGAGCTGTTGGTACGTACAAATAGCATCAATTTTAGCAAGCACACAGAAAACATTGCCTGCTAGTAAATATATTCAACTATAAAGTACAAATTTTTGGCTAAGGGGCTCTGCATCTAGGAATGTTTTGTCCAGAATAGTTGACTCTTAATTAACACTAACTAAAGAAATAAATCCTGTAAAGAAAATCATTTTGATAGTGTGCTCATATTTGGGAAAAAAAAAAAAAGAGACAACCATTTTGAATACAATTAGATCCCACTCAGCAATATGGTCACTAATTAATAAACTATAAATTGATGTGATGAGGAGCCATAGAATGACTTCTAGAGCACTTGGCAACATCTTGAAACTCCAGTGAGCCAAACTTGGGAGCTTAGCTTTAGGCTTCTTTGGTTAAAAGCTTAAGAAAAAAACATTGAACATATACTGATCAATGCTCTAAGTAGGAGATTGGAGAGCTTAAACTCAAATCTTAGCTAAAAAATTCTCTACCATTTCAATGTAAAATTGCAATAATTAATTTTCAAATTACATTTTATGTTTTAAAGGCAATAAAAAGTATGTTCCTTTCCAAGACTCCTTTTGATCACCATACCATCAATAGGAAATGGCACAACTAACAGCAACAGATACAGGATAGCTTGAATTCTAGATTTATTGTTCCATAGTGACTAAAACATACAGACTTTGATCCACAGCCTGATATTAGTGGAAAAACTCCCATTGGTTTCAGTGGATTTTGGAACTACCTCGTAGCAGCTTTTGTCCATCTTTTTGTTGAAACTAAATCAGACTGATGCTTGTGATTGTCTATCAGTGGCACTGGTTGGATCACATATTCCTATATGTGGAGGAATACTGGATCACACAGTTGCAGAGTTCAGACCCCCCTTTCTAGGGATAAGGCAAAAGAGAAGAATAAAAGGCAAGGCACATCAAGGCAAGGCAAGGCAAGGCAAGGCAACTTGCCTGAATGTACAGTTAAATGCTTGCTTTCAGCCAGTGGTTATAGATATTAGGTCTGCAGATTAGTGATATACTGTCACCATAACACCCATAGTGGACTATAAAATGTATTTAGTTGGTTCTCTGTATCTGGTAGTCTGCAAGACAGCTTGAGTGTTAAAAGTCCAGACGGAGACCGATAACAAGTGGTGTCCCTCAGGGGTCCATACTGGGACCAGTACTATTTAATATCTTCAGCAATGACATAGACAGTGGGATCGAGTGCACCCACAGCAAATTTGCGGATGACACCAAGCTGAGTGGTGCGATTGACACACCTGAGGGACGGGATGTCATCCAGGGAGACCTGGACAAGCTGGAGAGGTGGGCCTGTGAGAACCTCATGAAGATCAACAAGGCCAAGTGCAAGGTCCTGCACCTGGGTCGGGGCAACCCCTGGCATCAATACAGGCTGGGGGATGAAGAGATTGAGAGCAGCCCTGCAGAGAAGAACTTGCAGGTACTGGTGAGCGAAAAGCTGGACATGACCCAGCAATGTGCACTTGCAGCCCAGAAAGCCAACCATATCCTGGGCTGCATCAAAAGCAGCGTGGCCAGCAGGGCGAGGGAGGTGATTCTGCCCCTCTACTCCGCTCTGGTGAGACCCCACCTGGAGTGCTGCATCCAGCTCTGGAGCCCCCAACACAGAAAGGACATGGACCTGTTGGAGTGGATCCAGAGGAGGGCCACGAAGGTGATCAGAGGGCTGGAGCACCTCTCCTATGAGGACAGGCTGAGAGAATTAGGGTTGTTGAGCCTGGAGAAGAGAAGGCTGCGGGGAGACCTTATTGCAGCCTTCCAGTACTTAAAGGGGGACTATAGGAAAGATGGGGGTGACCTCATTAGCAAGGCCTGTTGTGACAGAACAAGGGGTAACGGTTTTAAACTAAAGGAGGATTGTTGTAGACTGGAAATAAGGAAAAAATTTTTTACAATGAGGGTGGTGAGACACTGGCACAGGTTGCCCAGAGAGGCGGTAGATGCCCCACCCCTAGAAACATTCAAGGTCAGGCTGGACCTTGAGCAACCTGAGCAACCTGGTCTAGTTGAAGATGTCCCTGCTCACTGCAGGGGCGTTGGACTAGATGACCTCTAAAGGTCCCTTCCAACCTAAATCATTCTATGATTCTATGATTTGCTGGTCCTGTAGCTTCAGAGACAGTGGACTATATACATGAAAATATATTTGCAGTTTACCAGCTTCCAATTAAAAACAGATGTTTCACCTACATGTATCTTTATGGCTTTTCTGGATAGAAATGATATGATAGATCCGGAAGGTGGACTTTACACCACCCAGCATGTGAACTTATCAGGGACCAATCTTGTCAGGTAGTTTTGGGCATTTAAAGAAAGAAAATTGTACAGTGAGAGTAAAGTTACCCAGGGCTACCCAGGTGTTATTGCAAATGATATTATGAATCATTAAACCATAATGGCATATGAAAATCTTTGATGATGGCAATGAATCCACCAAAAAAAAGGCATTAAATTATTTGAGCCTTGCATCCTTTAGTGTTTTATCATCAAGGCCTCTTTCGTCTTCTTTTCTCTCCAGTTGTCTGGATGAGATAAAAAATGAATCTTCCCTTTATGTACCCTGGAAAATGCTGCACTTCCTTGTCTGACACATACAATACATTTTATGGCTCATAGTTATTGTATAAGGAGCAAATTATTACCATATTTAAGCAGATGTCAGCAGCTATTATGCTGTGAAGATTCTCCTGGAAATGCTGGATGAACTGTTTAAAACTTTCTAGGAAAAAGACAATTATTCAAGGCACACAACAATTAAAGCATCAAAAATGGTTTTGTTGCAGATTGAAATATTAATGTTCTGTTGTTTACTAAATTCCAACCAAAATAGGGGCCTTGCTGTGCTGTGTGTTGTACAAATAACTGGCAAGTAACAGCCTTTGACTGAAAGAGTTTGGTAGGATGAAAAAAGGAACTTTTTTTTTCACCTTCTAATACAGAAAAAAAGGAGTCACTATGTAGAGTGATCAAATCTGCATAAAAGTGTGTAACAAAGTTAAAGGTGAAATTTGAGTCTTGGCCAAGGATTTTAACCATGAGGCTGTCCTTGTTCTTTGAACTAAGAAACTGAATGGTGTGAAATTGAAGTGTCTCTAAAATGGTTGTGGGTTTTTTTTCTTTCAATTTGGCATGGAAATCTTCTTCTTCATAATAATAATAACAACAACAACAACAACGACGACAACAATAATAATCTACTTGGCAAAATCTAATATTTTTACATCAATTAATAAAAGAAAAAAATATTTACAAAAAGCAACAGCAAAGTTAAAATCAAGAAGCAGGTACGAAAGTAATTCTTTGGACTGTTTCAGGCATACTCATTCGAATACAGTTTTGGTATTTAAGTGACTATATTAAAGTAGAAGTCTGGGGGAAAAAAAGCAGTTTGTTTTTCATACAAACCAATAAAACCTACAGAATTATTTGATTCACGCACAGCAGTCTCAGGAACACCTTAATGTGGTTAGCATGCTAGAAATAGAAGATGCAGTCTTGTTTCCACAGGGGCCAGTGGGTAGTTTTCCCATTGGTTTCAAAGGCAGCAGCACTGAGCAGTAGGTTATTGCAGAAGATGAAGGAAAGCAAGATGCTGCTTTACTCAAACAAAATGTCTGTTTTGTGCCAACGCCAATGCTGCTACTATATTGATCTAAACTTAATTATATCCCCTACAGCCTAATTCAAATTTAGCTTAAAAATTAAATAACACATAGACAAATTTTTCCAACACAGCAGTCACACAGGTGATGTTGCTTCTTTGAATATTGACTACTTGAAACTACTTTTGTACTCTCTGCTTATGGCCATGTTCTCCCCATCAAAAAACACCAAAACAACCATAACAAAACCCAAGAGTCCACCTTTCTTTGCATCACATTCTTCCTGATGATCACTAATTTTCCTTGGGACTCTGTTGTTCTGTACTGCCCATCATGCAGCATGAGTCAAAAACCTTCAACATTGGAGCTGACTGTAGATCAGCAGATTTATAGAAGCAAAACCTGCAGTGATCTATCAAAAAAAATTCCTTTTCTGAGGTCCTAGGCATTAAAGCCATGACATTTTAGTGAAATGCTCTGAGTCAGAGTTAGCTGTCATGCCACAAACAAGAAAAACTAATGACTTGTCAGAGAAAGTCTATGATATATCTGTATGCTCCACTTTGTAGACCAGGCAAGAGCTGCAAAATGAGGCAGACTTTGCCCCATGTAGTTTTTATTCTAAACTAAACTTCACACAAAGTATTATTTTACTGCTGGGGAGACAAGGCATACATGTAGTAAGACTTCTGTACAATTGCTGTTGCAGTCAGTGATGTTTGACACAAGTTGCCATATGCAACCCCATTTGTTGTTGTCCCCACGTGCTGTTGTTGGAAGCTGGCAAACCCCGTCTTCTCATCTCCTGAATAAATAGCAGCCCTCCAAATACACAGACCTTCAGCTGTACTCAAGGATACTGTATCCTAGGAATTTTCTTATCAATTCAGAAAAATGCCACGTAACCTATCTCCCATTCATGTGGACTTTTAAAGACTCTTCCCCCTGTTACTAACTGGAGTTGGAGCACCACAGGCAGGCCAACGGCGTTTTTGTCTGTCTCTCAGCCCAAAGAGGACCTCTCCTCTGTAGGGACAAAGCATGTGGAAGGGAGAATTTCCAGAGGTGGCTTTATAAGCATCTTCTTCTGTCTGACAAATTAAGTTTAATTTGTGAATTGACTTGGGAGACCCTGGGTGCTTCTGGATCCCCAGATCACAGTGCATATTGCAGCTCTGTACAGGCAACTGAGAGGGCAGAGGCTCAGGAACATGCCAGCCCTCTTTCTGCCCCTCTGCACCCCAGCTCTGCTTCTTTGCACCTTCATTTCTGCAGAATTCAAACCTGGACAGGCCCAGGAGCTGGGGTGTGCTGCAATTTTATATATGATGTTGGTGATCAAGGGAGATGAACCTTACAGTGTGACTCTGCATGTTACCATAGAAATTACTTCAGTATATTCTGGTACTAAAAATGTTGTTTCCTTGGGCTTTAGTAAAGTTTTCAATGCTGTTTCCTGCAGCATTCTCCTGGAGAAAATGGCTGCTCATGGCTTGGATGGGCATACTCTTTGCTGGGTAAAAATATGGCTGGATGGCCGAGCCCAGAGAGTAGTGGTAGATGGAGTTAAATCCAGTTAGCTGGTCACAAGCGGTGTTCCCCAGGGCTCAGTACTGGGGCC
>VZTV01043741.1:0-11964 GCA_013400875.1 Anhinga rufa | reverse complement strand
TTGGAAGGGGTGTGGCCCAAATCTTTTTTGTTTTTTTTTTTTTTTTTTTTTTTTTTTTTTTTCAGATTCCTCTGCATTTTGTTATTAAACTAGAAAAGTATCTATGTTAAGATTTCTGCTGTTTTGCTCCATTTTTCTGTTTGTATAAAGGCTAATGGAAACTACACTGAATGCTGAAAGGAAGAATGCATTCTGTTATATTACTGCAGTAGTTAAAGGTTACTTGCAGGCTTACAACAGCTGCAATGAGTATAAAACACTATTAAAATTAGTGCTTTATATAATTCATGAAGGCTACCTCTCTGACATCTGACAGATTTACCGCATTATGGGCTGGGTCTGCCATGTTTCTTGTTACTGATCTTAGTCCGTAGTGTCCCACTGAAGGCCACAGAGACAATTCTTAGATGAAGGTATTGCTGAAGCAGGCAAAAACCTGTCTGTCCCTGTATTGACTAAAATTTGTAGGGACATGGTATGCTGAGGCTGTTCATGGTTTTTGTAGGTTCATGGAATAATCTAAATTTAATAAATGGAGCAGTTAATAGCTAGTGCAGTGACTTTGCAGGCAGTGCATCTCCTCAGCAAACATATTTTGTAACAGTAGGAGTTCATAGAAGGCATTATCAGGGAAACCAACCAGCAAGGAGTTTGAATAGTCTAATCTTGAGGTAACAAAAGCATGAATAACCATTTCAGGCTCTGGATCAGATACAACTGGCTGCAGAATGGCGATATTCTTTAAGCGCACCCAACAGGATTTGGATTGAACCCAGGAAATAAACCAAAACCCTAGGCAAATTACTATTAAAATACAGACAACATCAAAGGCAATAGCAAGGAAGTAAAAAGATTGAAAGAAATGTTTTGGTGCAAGGATAATTTATTTTCATTTTATCAACCTTTGTGCATAAGAAGATTTTTTGTTTTCTAGGAGTGCACATTTGACAGCCATGATTATGTTAATAACAAAATGGTAATCCACATTCTTCTTTTCCATTGATCCTAATTGCCTTCTGTTAGTTGAACAATTAGATGTTTCTCCATCTCTGAGTCCAGGTTTTCTTTTTTTTTTATTTTTATCTTTCTCAAAAGCCCTCTTGACATTAGGAGAAGGGACAGACATGTTCTCCATCTCCTCCCACACAAGTTCGAAGGCAATCGGAAAAGTAGAAAGACAAAATTTATTTTGGCTGTTACCAAGATACAAAAGATAAGTTACTTCATTAAAAATTTTTGTCTGGAAAGAAATACAGATGTTTAAAAATAGACTTGCGTGTTAGTATATCAGTTCTCTCAAAGAACAGTTGATGCAGTGCCCCTTGAATTCGATCACACTATATGATCTTAACTACAAGCAAATACAATCAAAACAGATCAGCCCAAAATTTGAAGACCCATCTCTTCCATATATCCCCAGAAAATTTTGACTGACACAGTGCCCCATGAGGGTACCTAGAGTTGAGATTCACCCAAAGATGATCAGAAATCCCACTATGCTGAGACCAGGGTTGGCAAAACCAGGAGAACAAAGTTTGACAGACCAAATGACCAAAGTAGCTACAAATATAGTCAGAAATATGAAGATAGGATCATAAATAAATGAAAAAAGTCAATTTAAGAAGTATGAGGCATACTCAGGTACCAAGGTTAAAAGCAAAGTGTCTAATCACTGTTAAGCCTACATTTGTGCTCTAAGGAAATCTAAGGATGTGACCAGATTAATTTTTCATATTCACTAGTTATTAGCTGCAGCTTTTAAAGAAAACTGACCAAAAGATGATAGACTAGGTGACTAGTGACTGCACGTCTGTAGAAAGGAATTACAGGTTTTAATAATGTACAGAATTGCTTCAAAGCAGTTTTGATTAAACCAAACACATGAGCACTCAGTTCTTCCAACTGGCCAGGTGATTATACATTTCATGTACAATCACAACTTTCTTGTGTAGCTAAGGCAGCAGAACATCCTTCTCCCACTTTGCAAAAACTGAAAAGATGAAATCTGAGATCCATGGTAATCAGTGGCAAAATTCCCACTGTCTTAAAAAGGAACAAACCTCACTCCAGTTTGTTGAATATAAATTGATCATTCTGGTAATTATTAAAGAACACAAAGCTGTAAAAGCTGTGTAAAGTTTTGCCAGCTCCCTGATTTATAGTGAAGTGTGCATGCACATTTGTAAGGACAGACTTAGGTTCAATGGCCATTGAGCTGCAGCTGCCTTTGGGTAGTACCCCAGTAGTTTCTCCAGTCCTCTCATCAGCAGGCAGGTAGCACCATTAGGGCTTTTTGTGGGAAAGGTTTAATCTTGGCACACAGAGCTCCAGACTAAGGGCCAGGGATGGTGCAGTATTATCTCTGGCTCTACTTCTGAGCAGCTCTTAGGGAGACGGAAACATGTCATGTTTCTGGGATCCTATTTCTCCCTCTTTCCACACTATCTGTGCCCTGTCCTCTGAATTTAGTGTAACAGCTCTTCAATCGCCTTCCTTTAAGTCTCTGTCCAGTTCCTGGCACAAGTGAGACTCAAATAATCATGTAATTCTTTAATTGCCACTGTGAAACAAATAATTCATAAGATAAACCCACTTTCAGTTTAAGCAGCCCAGTAAGCTGTAACACTCTTTTCCTGAAGAAAGGCAGTTCAGTAAAACATTCAAAGGTTCTCATGTGCCAGGCGCCAGCTTTGTTACACGTCCACACAGAAGAACCTGATTAAGGGCTTTATACAAAAGAGATTAATAATTTCTCATTAAGTTAGGGCAAGTGCAGTATCAGTTATAATTGGGAAAATCTGTATGAAGATATCTCCAGTTGTTACCTATCGTCAAAGATGCCAACATCAAAGTTTTTGTTACAAAAACACCTATTTTATATTTTCACTTAAATACACACTGGGGGTTTTGCTAAATGCTGACTGTCAGAACAAAGGGTCAAAGCTTAATGCACATGCATAAATATGCTACTTTAATGCCTTCTGTTTATTTTGGTATGCAGCTACCTTCTTCCATCTGTCTCACATCTGCCGCTCAGCAAAACTAATAAATGAGTGTTAAATCAAAACAGGGAATCCCCTTTCTTCACGTTGCTGCCTGTATGCCCTAACCTAGCTTCTAGCGAGGAAATAAGAAGATTCTTTTATTGATTTTCTGTTGGAATTTTTTGAGCAGAGGTAGTAGGCTGACTTCATTAACATGTGTTTACTGACACCAGAGTTAAGTTCTGGAAACTGTCATCCACATTATCCCTTAAATCAATTTCCTAAGCAATTTTTAGCTTTGGATGTTTATGAAAAAATAGAGATTAAGCCCCTTCCATTTTTTCCATGGTAGGCAATAGGCAGGATGCAGGAGAAGACAAACTCCTTATCCTGTCCAGAGTCTAAGCCCCCCAAAAGTAAAACAAGGTCTTGGAACCCACTGTCTAACAAGAAGTCCCACTGCTTGCAAATCCGGCAAGTGCTTCGTGCTAAACAGATTAGCTAAATCTCCACGGTGAGCTATGCTATGTAACTTTCTGTGACACACCAACAAAAGACAATTCTGTGAATAAACACTGATTTGACAGGAAGTTAGACAAATCCACCCCAACATCTATCTTTGACATTGCAAACAAAAGGGAGCATTTAGAGAAAAATTGAAAAAACCCCACAATTGTACAGAGCTCCAAGCAGATGCAAATCTTTACCATAACTGACCTAGTGCAATGGACCTTTTGTAATTTACAGGAGTGAAGCCTAGCACAAAGGGTGGAGCTCAAAGGGACAGTCCACTGAACGTCAGTCAGTGCCCACCATGCAAACCTATCTTTACTTTGGACAGCCATCCCTTACGTTTTGCTGGGCAGTACTTCCAAAGCACTCTGCTCCTTTGAAGTTACAGTTGCAAATAGTTTTTTCCAACATAATTGTTTCTTGGCCTTGCTTTGATGATTCAAAGGAAGCAGACATATCTTGGCAGATTTTCTTAACAGATGCTTGGATATCTCCTAAACATGCTTATATCTACCTATGCTTCCAGGCTGTGCCCACAGAATACGCTCTCCTACCTGGTGTGAGGATGTTAGCCCAAATTCTAGATATTCCCATGGTGTTAGCTCAGGTGGCTCCACATGACATGGCATTCTGCAATTTAACTTTATCCTAATTTCCTACCTTTAACTACTACAGAGCACTGTCAGGCAGCAGAGGGTAGGCCAAGGGCAAGCTGAGACAGTCACAGAAAAATATACTCCTGAGACCCATCCTTCCCCAGCCCCATCTGTGCCACTGACCTGAAATTCCAAATTATGTATGTGAAGTAAATGAAAAAGAAAAGATATCTTGTTGCTTATAAAAATACTGATTAAAGGATTTCCTTCTCTTAATTAGAAAACAAATAAATATTTGAAGTGAACAGATGCAAGCAAGTACCCTCAAACTGATTCATTTTGGCTAATCAATTCCACACAGAAAATAAATTCATGCAAATCTAAGTCTTCAGATGAACACATCTCTTCAGTGACATGCTCATGAGGTCATTTGTTTCAGTTTAATAAATCAGGCAGCTCTAGCAGCAGCATACTTGCCAACATTAACCTTTTTAATCAACAGTTCATTTGCTTCGTGGAGGAAATCTATCCCCCACATGATTGCTATTTTCTGATTAAGAATATGCTGAAGGCATTGAATACAGGATACAGAAGGGTTTCAAGAAGGACTGGTGTTTATTCTGCCCAGTGGAGTATGCTGGAAGGCTTCCCTTATACCCTGAAATACTGTTCTTTTGTCTAGTAAGACTGTGCCCACAAAGCACAGGCAATGTAATTTCTAGTGCATGAACACTCAGAAAACAGATGATCAAGGACCAGCAAGGAAACCTCAGAATGTGGGCATGGACTCCTTTGTATTGGAAAGTCATGAAGACAAAATTAGTATATCTTCATTGATATATGAGAGAAACTGAAGTTTCTTAACTTATTTGTGTAATGACATCCACTGATCGTACAGAAATTTTATGTGCTCACCACATCCTTGAAATTTTAGAGATTTCATGGGTGGGGACATTCAAATAGTACTAAGAAAAGAGGATGGAAGTCCAAAGTTCAACTTTTCCCACTGAAGTCAGTGGTGAGGCTGCTATTAATTTCAATACAGCAGCCTCAGACTTTCACTGATGCTCAGAAAGCGTAAATAACCTATAAGATATTGCTTTTCAGGCAAGCCAAACGTATGACGGAGTTTCAGTATTACAGGCAAGAGCTCATCCTATGGTAAAAATTCTCACAGCCTCTGTTTATACTTGTGGGCTTCAGTGAGTGTGCTGATTGCATCCTGAACACAACCCAGGCTGAAAGGCATTAGCTCCATCCCAGCCTGCCCTTCACACACTGGTGTCCCCCTGAAGTGAGCCGGCCCAGGAGGGATGACATGCTGAGCAGGGCACCAGGGCACTGAAGCCCAGCGATTTAAACACAACCTAGCCCTGTTTCCTTTGCCTGGTAGAGGAAACCTGTTTGCAAGTCAGAGACTTCTTTCCTTAACCAGTTCCAATGTATGGGAACCAACCATCAATGCATAGGATCTTTTTTGGCCTTGTTTAATTGTGTGGGGTCTTTAAATATAAGCACTGAGAGGTTTACCATGAGTTGAACTCTTTATTTTCAGAGCTGCTACAGAACAAGTTGTAAAAGCAGCCCTCAGAGAGAGTTTATAATTGTACTGCATAGTTTTGAGCTCAGCTTTTAATTCAGTATGCAAACAAACCTGATTAAAGAGGATACCCAAAGAGGAAAAAGCACAACTTTCTTTTAATTTTCATTGCCTTGACATTTGCAGCTCAAACACTTTCCATAGTGTGTCACGCGAAATTATAACTGTGTGTATATCCTTCAAAGCAAAATATATGCTTTCATTTAGCCCTGATCCCAATTACCTGGTCTGTATCGCCAGGTAAGTGGTAGGTATTTGGTGCACGTTCAGTCACTCATTCCTTTGGTGCTTTTGAGAAGGTGAGAAAGTACCTCTTTAAAACCCTCTTTTAAAATCTAATGTCTTATACCTTTTTCACACTTGTTTCACTATTCAGTTACTATGAAATTCAAAAGGAAAATACAGACAGTTCCTGTGATGCAGTGGATTAATAACTGGAGAACTCCTTTATCAGGAGGAGCAAAGACAGGAGAAATCCAATGGATTATTACTCATGTGTATGCAAAAGTTAAAATTAGAAGACTGCAATATAAACCTTGTAACTGGACACTTTATCAAAACTGCAAAAAAAAGTACATAATGTTGTCTCCAAGTGTTAAAATCTGATTTACAGATGAATCAGGGTGATGGCAACTCTTGTGAAAAGGGATTCAGGTATTCTTAATAATTATATTACTGTAATAACTGGTGGCTACAGCAAGAGTTTAGTCTTCCATTGCTCTAAACACTCCACTAAAAAACAAGCAAGCAAAAAATAGCCTGTGCTCCAGACAGTGTGTGTGTGCTTTTTAGGGCTGCAAGCAGATAGAACAGATAAGATAGAATGGAAAAAGGGAGAATGAAAAGTAGGAAAGTGGGGATTAAATACATAAAAATGAACATATGGCTAAAACTGATTGCATCCATACTTTCAGCTCACCTCACACTGAATTCTTTAGTCTTTCATTTCCTGGTTTATGAAGGAAAAGGAAATAATGAGAATGCAATGAATAATGCATATTCATATGTCAGCCTGAGAGTACAGACTAGCACTTTTGCTAATTTGTAATTTAACAATATTCTGTGGAAGGAACAATGAAATTCTCTTAGTCAGGAGTCTGGCTCTGAGTCATTATGAGAGATGCAAGCTCACAAGTCAGCTTTCTCTTCAATTTTTAGGAATGTCCTTCTGTTCCCAGACATTAGATGCTCTAGTACTCGGCAATTAAGAACACTGCTGAGCTTTCACAGAAGTCTCTTCCTGATTATTTCTTGGCTTTTGTTGGCAGATTTGTTCATGCAGAAGAGTTCTTAATGGGAGGCTACAATGAACTGTCCGTTTAAGAGAGATTATAATGAACAAATGCAAAATGTGCAGGTAAACAGCAACATTAATAAGAGGCAAGCCTGTTACGCAAATAAGTTTTAATTAAAGAGTTTCAATTTCTTTCAAAATTTATTAAAACTTCAGAACCATTTTTAATACTTAATTTTCTATTTTTTTTGTCTCAGTGAAATAGCTGGACTGTAAGTGGATTTTTTCCTTTTAATGTACTTTTATTCTCTCTTTCTCCAGTGTAAGACAAAGTAAGAAAAATATAGTATAAAACAATTTTGTCACAATTTAAAATGAAAACATGAAATATTTTTTCAAATTCTAATGCTGAAGATCTTAAATATAAAAAATATAAAAATATAGATTTTATACTTACATTAAATTATTAAAAAACAAACAAAAAACCAAACCCAAACCCCACATTCTTCCAGCAAAACATATTGTCAAAACCTAGTTTTTCAACAAATTCTTCATCTTGGCAAAATCTGTGAGCTCTAATCAGTCCCCACAATCCAGAATACAAAGTGCCAGGCTCTCCTAATTAAACAGTGGTGTTGGGAAGACTTACACAAGTGACAACAGCCTATGTATCAGGCAAGGAACTGGGGCCGGGGGGATGGGACCATCACCCCAGAGATGGCTTCTAATATTAATTCCTGTGCTCACTTCTTGAGTCCTCTAACATACAAAAATGTGTGAGGATCATAAAAGTGATCGACTGGAGAGCACCTCCCGAAGTGCTTTGCACCTCCCTTTGATCACATACCCAATACAGATTAGCTAGACTCAAGGTCTGGCACCTCGATTTTCAGAGAAGAATATCAAGGATAAAATCTTTAGCTAGCAGAAGTCATCACAACTCCACTGATTTGTTTTGATTTGTGCCTGTAAAGTATCTGGCTCTTAAGTTTTAGGAAAGGTAGTCTAAGAATGTAATACCAATAATTTGTATTGACAGGCTTTTAAATGACAATACTCAAAGCGAGAGCACATGTGGTTGCCACAAAATAGCCATTTTCAGTGTCTTGGTTCTAGCAGAGGAAACTGTGTTATTGCAAATGCACAGACCTTTCATAATACAATTCATGGGGGAACACCATTCCTGACCTACTGCACCACAACCTGATATAATTTTCTCAGTCCACAGAAGATTGTTCTCTGGATCCCAAGATTTCCATTTCTAGACAGATGCCCTCTCTTTTTATCTGAGAAAATACTACCTATGATTTCTAAGCTGCTGTTCAGGTTCCAAAAAGTCCATACTGTAAAACATGTGCAGAGTTTCACAGTGGCAGTGGTGTTATCCTGATGATCTTGGGCTCCAAGAGGGAGCTCATATCTCCTGTGAGACAGACCAATACCTGGCAAGAGCCGTGCTAAGCTTTCCTGCCTCTTGGCCTCATGAAAGGATCCTTGGCCCCAAAGCTTCCTTCCATTTTTCCACTGGTATTAGCTATATATTACATAGCTTCCCACAATCCCCACCACATCACATATATTTTCAGGTCCAAGGCAAGCCCTGGAAGGAAAAATTATGCTTTCCCTTACCACAAAACTCGCTTTCCGCTCCTTCATTGAAGGCTTCTGACTGAGCTGACTGAAATGGTACCAAACCAGCCATTCAAACACTGAGACAGCTGGTCACCACCCTGTCTTGCTGAGTAACATCTCCAGGTTTCAGCCCTTTGTTCCCTCCACGCTGAAAATGCTTCCCTGGAAAGAAGAGGGCGTTGAGGGTTAATGTTTGAGGAATGCAGGGCTGGGATTAATGTTTGTGGCAATTAGTTACTCAGTGGAGCTGCCTGTGCACACCAATTTTCCTGAGGCTTGACACAACCAGTACTTAGGCATACGGGGAATTTTACTTACCTGAAAATTCTCCTTTCACCTGAATAGGACTCTAAACTTCAATAAAGTTGGTCACAATTATAAGGACTTGAAGCTTCTAACCCTAGAGCAGTAAAATCAACTGCATTTACAAAACCTGACTTTGAAATATAACCCTGAAATATAACAGAAATCAACCAAGTAGGGAACAACCTCACTTTGAGCTCAAGAGAAGTCAAAACCCCTAATCCCTCACTACCAACCTAATTGCCATGCAATAGTAGGTCCCTCATGACGTGCGTAATCTGTTACAAAGGATGATCTTGCAACATGCACAAAGAGCATTTCTGGAATGTTAACAAACATATATAGAACTTATAATATCCATTTTATGCCTCCTTCATGCAAAAGTAAACTGTATTTAAAGGCATTATACATGCTTGCTATGTAATTACATTAATCAGAGAGAGCTGCTTCTCTGCGTTCCCCTGCTGTTGCCATGGCAGCATCCCCATGTTTGCAAAGTGGAGGGCACCCGTTCTTAATTATACTTACAAAGCAGCTACATTTCAAAGGAATACAATAAATACAAAGTTAAAGTGAGGATGCTGCACAGAAGTGATACGAACAAACATGTTTTTATCACATCTCCATCTTGTGCACACTTCACACCCATTATTAGAGCATTCTGCCTAATTCCCAGCTTCCTTTTGTGCATTTATGGAAAAATGCAGACTCTTGTCTGCCAGAAAATGCACTCTCTGTTGCAGGCCCCAGAGTTATCTCTGCTTCTAGCCTGGGAGCTGATTGTTATGAAACCAAAGTTTAGAGAGATCTTTTAGTCTGCACTGGTCAAAATACAGCAATGGGGAATGCCTTCTTATTCTCCACTAAGCAATGTAAATGCCATTGCCGCTCTCCATTCCCACTGGTGCCCAAGTCACCCACCCAGCAGATGCCCAGTGAGCTGCCTCCCTGCTGCAGTCACCCCTCTCAGTGCCACTGTGTCAGTTCTGGTGACAGTGAAGGCCTCACCACAATCAGTCTGAGATGCCAACATGACATCGATCAAGCAGAACATATTTCCTGTAGCATTCATGAACCACCGACTTGGTGCAGCACACACCACCAGCACAGTCCTTGCTTCCTTGTGGATGAATAACGTGGAAATTGCAGCCGACATGGAAATTTACATTTTTACCCCTATAAAGAAATAAGGGATTCCCTCATTCTGAAATTAATGTTCTCCCAGAAGTTGAACAGAGTTCATACAGATGCTGGACTGCAGATATGAATTATGTATTTTCTGGGGGTGGAATGTCATGCAATTTTAGTGTTATTCAAGCCACAAAGATCCATCGGGGGAGAAGTAATTAGAATGCTTCAGAGCCCCACATTTACATTTCTTAAACTCGTGAGCAAAATGAAATTGACTGCCTCCAATTTACATGTCTGCAATCACACCATGAAAAACCTGTCAGATCTCAGCTTTTGGATCTGAAACCTCTGGGGGAAAACCAGGTGTTCTGGCAAGTGATGTTGCTTTGGTGTCACCTGTGCACAGCTAATTCTGAAATAACTCTGCGCTGAGGTGTAGGGGGCACTGTGTTATTGCACGTATATGAGCGGGGGTGGTAAAAGCCATTGGATCTGGTTTACAAGGCAGAAGCCTTATTTTCCAGCTTATTTATTTCTATTCTTAGTTTCTTTTCTCATGTGTATTTATTTTTCACCTTGTGCATGGGAAATTGTGGTGTTTTCACCCGGGTGTATGCACTCAGCCATAGAAAAGGGAAGCAATTCTGTCTTCTTAATGAACCGTGCTCTGACTTAATTATCTGGGTAAGCAATGTGGTCTGGACATGGCTGGCATATAAGGACATGTGGGCAGTACCGTTTCTTTTATTTTAAAAGGGAAAATAATTCTACAATTTGGCCTGTGAGCTGTAGCCAGATGCTGTATTCTTTCTGTCTGTCTTTATTTGTATTGTCCAGGTAGCTGCCATGGCTCCCTTAAAATTGCAGTGACTTCTAGATACACTTCCAGTCTCATTTGATTCTAGCCTGCCAAGATGAGTTGCAGAAACCTTCGGGTTGCCCTGGCTGGAGTTGTGGAGTGGGCAGGAGGCCACAAGATCATTGCAAGGCAGCAGTTAGTTGTTTCTTGCACCACATGCTGATTCTCAGCCCTGGGCTCTACAGATGCATTTGCTTTGCTTACTCTCCTAGCAGAATAAGAATAATACCAGAGTGGTTTGGACTACTAACATGAGGGGTTTTCTTTTGCTCTACCTTGTGCAGGCTCACATTTCCAGAGCTTTTGGTCTGCGATAGTCTCCCCACAGATTTGAGAAAAGTACTGCTGGAAGCAGAAACTATGTGATTAAGACTGATTTATCTCTATAAATATTTGAGAATACATACACATACATGCATGCATATGTATAGATGTACATGTACAGATGTATATGTACAAGTATATGTGAAGCCAGTCCCGCTACTGCCCTTATGTAGAGCACAGGTGTTACATAATGCTTCCAGCCGGGAACAGGGAGGCAGGGATATGACTAAGCAACAGAGCGTGACTTATGAATAACAAGTTGTGCATATTCCCAAAGATATTTCTCTAGCTGATCTCCAAGGAAAGAAATCTTCAAAATGAATACATTTGAGAAATCTCCTGTCTCCTAGAGGACTGTGAGGAGACACTGGAGGACAATGAGCAAACAGAGAAGTAGACAGGATTTATTCCATATATTTACATTGCTCCCTGTAGATTACTCACTTGCCTCTGACAGTGACTTCATGTGTTGATTCAGATGATTAANGAAAAATGCAGACTCTTGTCTGCCAGAAAATGCACTCTCTGTTGCAGGCCCCAGAGTTATCTCTGCTTCTAGCCTGGGAGCTGATTGTTATGAAACCAAAGTTTAGAGAGATCTTTTAGTCTGCACTGGTCAAAATACAGCAATGGGGAATGCCTTCTTATTCTCCACTAAGCAATGTAAATGCCATTGCCGCTCTCCATTCCCACTGGTGCCCAAGTCACCCACCCAGCAGATGCCCAGTGAGCTGCCTCCCTGCTGCAGTCACCCCTCTCAGTGCCACTGTGTCAGTTCTGGTGACAGT
>VZTV01043739.1:6587-19139 GCA_013400875.1 Anhinga rufa | reverse complement strand
TTTAACATTCAGTTTTATTTCATCCAACACTCGATGTCCTCACTACTACTGTAAATTATAGATAATACTATTATTTGAGGGAAACCCGGGTCTCTGAAGGGCTCAGATGCATGATCCAGTTACTGCGAGTGAACAAGCTACCTCATGTCAGCTGAGATGTGGTAACTCTGCGGGTACTTGCTCCTACAAGCAGTAACAATAGCTCCCTACAGCAACTGTGCGCTATTTCAGTTTTGCTTTCCCCACCACAAGAAGTGCCATTCCACTGCCTTCACAAGAGGCAAAGCGTGCACACGGTCATAACAGTTGCCCTGCTCAGTTGGTCTGACAAGCGCAAGCTTGTCAAATGAAAGTAACTCGATCAAATGTCTGAGCACTAATATTGAAACTCTGCTGAAAATGAGACCTTTTTGAAGATGCATTCATTCTTAAGACGCAGTAAAAGTGGATGTGGTTGTATGGCGGTGAAGTTCAAACAGGTAGGCCACAATCTTCTCCCTGGGTCTACGTGAAGCTCTACAGCTTTGTAACCAGTCACTGCTGCTGCCATCCAAAGTCACTGCTTAAAATACTCTCTGCTGTTGGAATATACCAGAACAGACCTCCTCCCACATCCAGCCCCCATACAGAACAATCTAAATGCGAAAGAAATTACAAAAAGAGTGTTTTTTGAAATAATTAGGTCAATTAGAATGTAACAAGGAGAGTGGTCTAGACATAGACAGCATTTAAATTAGCAACAAACTGCTCCATTTGGGTTCTTCACCTATTTAATCATCAATTCATCTTTGCGAATTCCTAGCAAATTAGAGATTTTGCTAATTTAACGTACCCTGAAGGTGGTGACTGAATTATGTATCAATGTCACTGATGCCTGCTCTCTCTAAAGCATAAGAGAAATGCAGCCAGGCTCTTCAGAGAGGGGCTTTGGTGTCACACGCTCTCCAAGGATCGCACAAAATGCTGAGTTTTGGAAAGGTAGGTCTGTAAGGTTAAAAAAGTCACTTTGGTTCTGCGTGAGCCAATCTGAATTTCCTTTAAACTTTCCTCACCCCAACCTGAAGCCCATGCACAAAGCCACCAATAAAAGAGAGGGAACTGAAATAAATTTCACTCTCAACATGTCCTGTACTCCAAAGTTGCAAGTGGCCATTTTTGAAGCCAAAGGTAATGAACAATAATCACTTTTATAAGTGATACAGTATAAGCACACTGAAAGTGGGAGATGATGCAGGAAACCATAGCGTCCTCTTATATGATATGCTAAGAAACTAATCCCATGGCTTGTATAGCACTTCTCCCAGGCCACACAAGATGCCATCAGTCTCTACTAGTGGGGCTAGCCCTTAACGTGGGGTCAAACCAGCCCCTGTGGAAAGCCTGCGTAAGAGTTATCCATCATGGAGGTCGCTCCTCTAATTGAAGTGGCGCATAAAAAAAAAATCTTTGTAACTGATGCCCTGCCAGAAGCCTAAGCGCCCTTCCTCTGGGGCTCACACATGATCCTCTCACGTCCCCCTTCAGAATTGACACAGGCTTCAGTGGGACTGAAATCAAGCTCTGAAGAAAACAAGTATATGGTGCATCTCTGAAAGACATCTTTGCAGAAAACATGGGTAGGGAGGGAATGGAAGATGAGGAAGTTGGGTAGGGAACACATCTGGGAGGAAAACAGAACTGGAGTTTTTGAAAAGTCCAATTTTGTGCTGCACAACCTGCATGTTTTACCCTCTTTCCTGTTCACTTTCATTTTAGGCTCAGTAGTTTGAGGATGCCCCTACTGTGTAGTCAGTAACAGGTCAAGGATTCAATCTTGGGCTTTGCCTAGAGCAAAAAAGATGGTATTATTTGTCACACACAGTAGCTCTGCTTAAACATCCTCTAGGAAAGGGCATGCTCCTGTCTGGTGAGACCAGGCTGACAGTCCCAGAGATCCTTTCAGGTATGGTGGAAGGAGTGGTACCTCTACAGGTAAGAGGCAGCATCGTTCCAAGGTGAGGTGTGCTTTGTCAGCACACTGTCATCTGCAGGGGCTTCTGAGAGGTTACTTGAAAACAGGCCTACTGTCAAAGGGTTCAGATGCTTCCTGAGCGGTATTCAAATGCCTAGAGATATAGGGATGGGTGCAGCCTTGGCAAGATTTTAAAAGCAAGTTAAGGAGAAATGAATAATTAGGCATCTGACTGGAGCTGAAAATTCACATCTCTCCTTGGGATTGGTGAACTGCTTTGGCTAAAATAAGATGCAATTTGAGTCTTTGCCAGTTGCCTGTATTAAACTGAACCCAATTTTTTTTCCCCTTAAGATCAGAGATTGCTTTGTTCAATGTTGGAGCACGTCAGAAATTCTTCTGGGAGCCTTGGAAGTCTAAGTGAGGGGGGATGGAGAAGAAGGAGTTACCATATTGCTGCATTTGGCACTGCGTACAACTGAGTGAATACTGCCTCAAGGTCTGGATCTGTGATTCTGGAAGGTTTTTGATAAATTAAAGAGGCTGCATAGATGCAGGCACCCACCTCGGTACCCCTCCATGCCTGTTTTAGGACATTTGGCTTGGTTAAATATAGACTCCGAAGAGAGGGTACCTCTGCTCACCCCGGGGCTGGCTGTTTTCAGAGATTTGCCCTTCAGCCCAAGACCTTGCACAGACACCAGCTTTCTTCCATAGCCACTTGCTGGCTTTAAAATGACTTGCTGCCTTCCTAGATGGGCCCGATAACGGCAGGAAGCTGGTTGGCCCCAGGCCCTCGGGACTGTAGAAGGTTGGAGGCACCACCGCTGCAGCCCAGAGCACAGCCAGGAGAGGGGTTACAAGAAAAACTCCCTTTGACTTCAGCAGAAAGTGAGGTTATTTGGGCAATGAATGAATACAGCAAGTATATGCTAACATGGCCAGATCTGAAATGAAAATAAAGGCAATTTTATCATTCCTTTACTTTAAAGTGCCTGATTGAAGAATTTGGTCACATGGCAGGAAAGAAAGTCACTGAAGAGAGCTCTTTTAACAGAAGCTCATTCGTATTTTAAACTGGTCACATGTCTTTTCATTCGTGTCTTCTCTGACGTGAGTCTCCTCTTCCTTCATCTTTATTGACATCAATCTGTTTTCATATTTTGCTTTGAATTGCAAGCAGACTTTAATCTACTAGCCAGTTTGAAAGAGTGGCAGAGGGATCCCCACTGAACCTGTTTGCCCTGTGCCCGAGAGGAATCGTTTTTCCTAATGAAAGAGCATTATGGCAATCACGTTGACACGATGCATTTTATGCTCACTGGTCAAGTTCAGTTCTAGAAACAAACTGTAGCATGTGAGTGTTTCTACTCTTCCATTTGTCTCTGCAGTCAGGCACACGTCAAATACATTCCACGTCACGTCGCAGACCAGAAAAAAAGGTTTGCATCTAAAACGGTGGAACTCATAGCTAAGATTATCAGAAGTGCTGCATAGTGATGCCACTGTAGCAAAACACAGATTTCTATCGCAGAAACATATATCGTGCTAAGAAGGATAGCAGCATTTGTAAAAGCATTCAGTACATAATGAGGAGAATTTCATCATGCAGAGCAAGGAGACGTGTCAGCAGCTACAAAGCAATAGATTTAATTCATACCTGAGAATAATCTGATCTTCAGTTTTCCCCCACACTACTTACTATGCCCAGACATCTTGTACGAGCTATTGACGGGCAGAAATTGTTGGGGAGTTATGGCTTTTTAAGATCTCACTTTCTCAGCAGTTGCAAATGCAAGAGCAGAATGCTGATCAGCTCTAAGATGACATACGCATAAAAAAAAGGACCCCAAGAATATAATAATTCAAGGCTACTTAAAATGAAATGTGTTTTTGTAAACATTGCGCAAATAGTGATTTGGGGAATCTGAGTCCCGAGCTGAAAGCCAGGCTGAATGCATTTCCAGGGAATGTGCAGTTAGTACCTCGACCGTGATAAGATTACAATGAGCATTTTCAACTATTGCTAACTATAAACAGAAATCTGAGCTGTGTGGGTCAACGTGGTGACTCAGCAATCAAAGTTACTTTGTCCTGCTGCAGTGAGAGGACTGCAGTTTGGTTTCCAGCACCACATTCAGGATTTCTAGGGGGAACAGGAGATGAGTCAGGGAATTAGAGCAACCTTGCATTACTTAACTAGTGCTTGTGGCTTGATCAATGGCACTGGGAAGGCTCTGCTGTAGGGAACCCCTGCAACAGTGTCGCAGTGTGCTCGCTGCTACAGAGCGCTGTGGAGGCTGCCAGTGCTGTCAGATGCAGGGGGGGGAAATAGGGGAGAGAAGAAAAAAAATATATGGTCAGCAAATAATGTGAGAATTTACTGTAGCATCACATAGCAGATAATATTTACCCTATTGTGCATGAACTGATACATACTGTATCCCAGCTGTGATGCAGGTAGACATAAAACTTTATATCCCATGGCTCAAAAATACTGTTATTTTTCAGGGTACAGCCAATCACCAGTAAACTGGAACGTACACAAACCCCAGGACGTTCCTAGAGCAGGAGTGTGTCCTCACCAGTCAGCTGCGACGTTGGGCAGGTAATTACAAAATGCCTGGATAAAATGAGCAAGGTCTTGTTTATCAATCAACATACTATTAATTAGCTCATGTGTCAATTTTAATTGAAGTGATTTGTATTAATAATGGTTTTCTGTGCAAGTTGTATGGCATACCTGCAGGGATCTGTGCTTGCTCCTGGGCTTAACTTTTGGCAGATATTCTAATCTAGGAAATACCGTCATGATTTCAAAAATAATTTTTTGTGAGATAACTAGCTGTGTAACTGATGGCTATTTATTAATACAACCTGTACATGGAAAATCAACACCTAACTACGTCTGAAATAAAACCAGAATAACAGTGTTATGTAAGAAACTGTCTAGCTGAAGACATGTCATTAAAAAGCTCCAATGACATACATAAAGGGAGTAGCATTATTTGCAAATTATAATAATAGCTTTCCACATCTGTTCTCATGAGGAGGGAAAGCTGTATGGTATTTTATTTAAGAATTGAAGCTATCCATACTGCTTTACATGTTGTAAAAAATCTGTAAACTCTCTTTATTTCACCTTTTCTTACTTTGTTAAAGGCAATGCTGTAGCTCAGGTTACTCTGGGGTTGTCATCATCCCAGCATCAGGCTGAGCCTCTTCTGGAACCGAATCATCCCAGGTGTGCTTTCAATTTAAAAATTACTCTATGAGGACAAATATTAGGGCAATCACAGCTGCTTCTGTGCTACCGAACATGATTATTATTTTATCATTTATAGGATCGCCAGAGCTCCCTGGTGCTGCACGGTGTCCTGGCCCCCAGAAGAGGCAACATCTACCCCAAGGAACCTATAATCAAAAACCAGAGAAAGGGCTGGGGGAAGGGAATTAATCAATGATTGACTTTCTCTGCATTAAATACAGGAGTGTCTGAGGTATGGAGATTAAATGACTTGGCTAGGTTATGCAGAGAGTCTATAAAAGAATTGGGAATTGAAAGTAGCCCTCTTCCATCTAAATTCAGACATGTTGAGTCATCAGTCAATAACAAGACTGATTTCCATGGCAGTAGTGTTTGGAGGCTTTAATCAGGTTTCATGTCCTATTATGCTGGGTACTGTGTAAATATAGAATAACAGATACTCTCTGCAGGCATGTCCTTAAACAGATCCCCGCTGATTTCAGTGGAACTCTACCCGTCCAGAAGGGTACCCTGGGGTAGATTTGATTTTCTAAATAGGGATGAGATGCAGTAGGCGGGAGGATCCCTGCGGGATTTATGGGGAGTAACGGGATCACAGAGGTGCCTGCGTAAGGTATGCAGTGTAGCAACTTTGTTGATCACTTAGTTTGTTTTGGAAGAGGGTGAACGAACAAGGGAAAATCATAAACTCTTTCAGTGGAAGTCTGGGACCTATATGCTTTGAAGTATATGAGTACTGGTGTTTTACTGAATCACAATGTTTTCCTGCCCAAGAATAAACCAAAAACACTTAAAAAACAACTGCAGCAAAGCTCTTTTCCATTTTTTCACATAAAAAGTATTTAGCAAAGGGTAACCTCTTTGCTAACTTAAAAGGTGGGATGATGAAAGGTAAATAGAAAATAAAGATGCTATAATGGGAAGAACTGTGAGCACATTTGGAGGACATCTGCTGAGATGTTATCGGTGGCAAAGAAGCCCTGCCCATTTGGTGACATCATTTTCTACAACTTCCAGCGTGTCCTGGCAGGCTCAGGGGCTGCAGCGGGAACGCTGTGCGAGAGCCAGGCTAGATGCGGCAGAAAAATACCTGATTCCCTCCAGGCTGGCAACGAGTATCGGGCCAAGGAGCAGCTAGTTCTCCAGCCAAATGCAGATGACAAGGCTGAGGGCAGTGAAGACTGCAAGGCAGGTCAACAAGTTGATTTCTTTCACAGTTGCCTTTATTATTTTAATATTTAGTGTGTATGTTAGACGGGCACCAAGAGGCTCCTGCAGAGACTGTGCTCAGCACTGGACACAGGCATGCCGAGAGGTGGGTCCTGTCTCACGCAGCCCCAAAGGGATGGCGCTGTTATGCACAGGCTCTTAGTGGACCCAGCTTAATGCGTGAGCCATTCTCTTCAAGGCTGGGATGGGAAGTTCAACAGACAGGCAACGTTTGCAGACTCGAGGTCCAAGAAAACCCATGTTATGTGCTGAATATGGTGAGGGGTGGGGTGGGGAGGGCAGCCAAATAGGTACTTGTTATATCAGCACACTGCAGGGTTTTTTAGCCTGAATTTTGCAGTGTTTGTGCATATGCCCGATTCTTCTTCCTAATATCTTCTTAACCTTCTTCTTCCTAACATCTTCTTAACTTCTGGATACCATCAGCTCATATGGCAGCAACATTTTCAATCCCTGCATCTACATTAGCATGTTTGAATCGAGTGTGCTTTTGAAGCAAATCTCCTGATCATGCTGATTTACTGTGCTTCAGTTTGTATCACGGACCCATCTGGGAGTGCATGAACTGGGCTCTCTTCCAGTGAACCTAAAGCAGTGACGTCCTCCAGACCAGGTCACGTGAACTCCGGCCACCACTGGGGACGCAGTCCAAGGGACCCCGTTACAGCTAGCCCAAAGCACCCCCACTTCACTGAAACACCTTCAGTGTGGAGACGGGGTCCTCGACACCAACTGAATCACTCCAGAAAGCCATTCCTCTAGGGCCACTACTGCTCACGCAGACCGAGCGCATCTCGGCTTGTTTCCCACAGGAAACTTCAGGCTGGGGGGAGAGGAAGAGGGTTCAGGCTTGGAGAGGACCCTTGCCCCTCAAAGCAGGATGGACATAACTCGCTCTGGCCACAGGGTGCAACAGCCACAAACCTATCTGTAGGCACAGCTAACAGAACTGGAATAGATGTAGCCAAAGGCTAGTAAAAGCACTCGGAAGTTTCGCGACAATAAGAAGTCGGGCAGAAAAGGAGACCTCAGTGATTTTAATGAGGGCAAGCGTTAGTACGAGTTCAAACGTGATTAGACATCAAAGAATTACAGGAGAGAGATGCTCTAACAGGAAAAATAACATTATATATTTTTTAAAATTTATATTTATATATATATATTGGTATATATAGGAATATATATTTATTTTTATATATTTATATAAATATTCATATAATATATAAATTATTACTGGGGATCTCCTTTCATAGGACTGCTTCTTATATTAAAAATAAAGCAGAAACTCCTCTCTCTTGTTACTCCATAAGCCATTGCTTTTTGGTTGGAGTCTGATGGGTGACCGCGGACACGAGGACGCAGCAGGGCTCTGAAGTAAAGAGAGCACCAAAGATATGAATTTATCTTTCCTCTCTTTTCCTGCTTTTATTCATGGTAGTGTCATCTCTTTTACCTATGAGGTGTGAATACAGATGAAGACATCACTAAGTGCAATTTTATGGCTGCAGTAGCCAGAGGGTCAGACCAGAATGATGCTGAAATGGTCACTCCTGCCCTTCCAAGTTTCCAAAGTATACAGTTTTGAGGAAGTGATTCAAAGGGTAGCAGATTTTCTTGTGCATGCGGATGCCTTTGAAAACGCACTGAAGAAATTAAAAGCAATCCCTTCGCTTCTAGCGTTAATACACAGATAATAACAAAACCTGCTAGTCCACTGGATAAATGTCATATGTATATACATTTTAAAGGATCTAGGAAGCTCCTGTCACCGTAATGCCTAAAACCTTAACAGCTCGGTAACAGCTGTTGATCTCAAGGAAACTGCAGGCATCATGAGGAAGACTGACTTGCTCCGTGCTGGCTTTCACCAGGAGCTCAATGCATCTCGAACCAGTGCTTCAAGAACCCATTGCTGTGCCGGTGCCCATGTTCAGCAGCGCAGCTGCTGCTCCTTCCATGTTTCCATGTGGGGATCTGCAGGGGTAATCAACCACTGATACTGCACCAAAGTTAAATGATACTGCACCAAAGTTAAATGCCCACATTGTGCACCGTAATTTTAGGTGAAAAACATAATCAGCATTAGGTGTGTGAGTTGGGAATGAAACAGGAACCTGAAAATTTTTACTTTTGTTTTAATATGTGTATATAACGTCAGTATTTCAGTCCCAGAGGATTTGTCTTTCTGACTATAGTTAAGATCGTGGTGTTTCCTCACACAGATCATCGGAATTTCAGCATATTCAGATAGCTTCCCAGAACTAAGAACTCATGACGTGTTACTTTATAAGCAAGAGGGAAAAGCAGCGGTTTGAAGTAGGCTTCAGTCCCTTCAGATCAAAGCCTGTGTCTTCTGATGTGTCTCTACAGCGCCTAATGGTGCCTTGTCCAGGCTGGGACTTGTGGTTATTACTCTAAAAACAAAAGCAACTGTGGTGGTGTATGGGACAGAACTGATATATTTGCTATTTTTGTACATTCTCTATCTAACTAGTGCATTTTCTATGCAAACCAATTAAGTTCCTGTTTATATACCAAATTCCCCATAGCGTGTTGACTGCCCTGTGTCACAGCTATCATTGTTCCTGGTGAAGAGGGCTGTATGGCTCTTGCTTTGGAGTTTGTCAACACCATTCATGACTTCACCAGAAAAGCTCTTTGCTTTTCTTTGGCTCTGTGAAGCGGGACTGTGAAGCATGCCTTCTTCCTCCCACTCCAGCTGGAGAAAGCACGCTGCTGTCCCAGGGCTGTCCAGCTTTAGTACCCTGGCGACCAGGAACAGAAGCTGGAAACCAAACCTAGGTCTCCTGTCCGACCTCTCCCAGGTTTTTAGCGAGCCATCAGGAAGAGCTCCCAAGAATGGTTCAGCAAACAGGCATCATTCCGTTTGCTGCTCCTTAGCTGACATTTAGTCTTGCAGGAAATTCATCGAAGTACAAATGAAATCATACATTTATTTTTCACAAGATGAATGTCTGAAAAGCATAATGACAATGCTTCAGTCATTAAATGCCTGAATTTATAGTTATGAAACTATAAATTATGTCATTATTTCAGCCATTAAATGACTATTATTTTTTCCAGATAGCCTGTTATTGTTCTGCTATTGAGAAACACACCTTCAAACATCGGATTCGTTCAATTTTAGAAGCACAACTACGTTTATTATATTTGGCACTGGGAAATGCACTTTCAATTTGTATTTTCATTGAGCTATGTTTTTATCTGAAACCAAACCAGAGTTGTTTGTTTAAAAGCTGTTAATGCCTAGACTGAGACAGTAGCTCTGTAATTCCAGGATGTCATATAGTCTCTGAGTACAGCCCACCTTTTAAAAAGGGAGGAACAAATTCACTGTTGGCCCATAGAGGTGCCGTCATTACTTGCAATCATGGAACAGAACTTGTTCTACTGGGGGTTAACTCAATAATTCCACTTCATCTTACCGTGCTAGTCTTTCTGCTTATGCCTGACTGGAAAAAAACATTTTTATCCAAAGCTGCACAATTTCAACCTTTAAAAATAACTTTAAAAAATTACATCAAATTATGTGTTACCTATATATGTGTTAAAAATGGATGAGAACAGAAGTGCTTGCTCTTCTGATGTGGTATTGATACACGGTCTGGCAATCAACCATTCTTTGCCACTAACGCCTACGTTCAGTATTTTCAGGTAATATAATACCAAGGAATAGTTGATGCACCTTATCCTGAAGCACTTAATAAAACAGAGTCAACAGATGTGAAATTTGAGGAAGTGCTCAGGGAAATCTAGGGACTTCCCTGATAATTAGGGTTTATGGACTATAATCCCATTGATGATAACTGAGTGATAAAACCCACATTGTTTGCATTTGTAACAATTCTTGAGTGATTTCACTGTTCTCAGAGAAAAAAAAAAAAAGCCTGCTTTTGTTCGTTGTTGATAGAAAGTCACCCCTGTGGCAGACCAGGCACTTCCTACTTTACCTGGGTATTTTTATCCACAGTACTTTGCTGTGTTCGAGAGATAAGCCCTTACTCTAGTCTCCGAATCACACTTCCCCCTGAAATTTGGGGAATGTCAGATCCAGACCGGGATCCAAACTTTCTAGTTTGGGCCTGTCTTTCATCATGGTAAATCAACAGTCGGCAAATCTAAACAGTCTGTTTGTGTCGAAATGTCTTTTTTTTTTAATTGTACTTCCTTTCTAGCAAACAACGGAGGTTTATTTTCTTCTGTTCAGGACAGAAAACTATGTTTACTCTATGACCTTATTTTTTAAACTGCTGCTTCGTTTGCAGGGGGAAGTCCTAATGACCTTGCTCACCAAGCAGCCTGGGAGCTTATCAATCAGGACACGTTTTGGCAGGAAGGCAAGAAAGCTCTCCTGCAATCAGATCTATTACAGAGATCCCCCTGCCTGGACAGAAGTGTCTGACAGCCAGTGAACTCCTGTACTTACACACACTCCTTATTGCTAGGTGTAACTGCAGTTTGCAGACTCAAAATTAGTTCATAAATGAATTTTCTTCTTGTTTTTGTTAAGTTCTATATGTGTCCTCTGAACTGCCTGCAAGCTTTGCACACTGATGATTAATTTAATTTTAAATACATCTTTAATGCCTACCTACATTTCAATGTACACTAAATAAATAAGCTAATGCACAGCAGTCGCAGATCGAAGTGTGATCACAAACCCAGATTTTTCCTTTCCGTTACCTTTGCATTTTAGAAGGTTCTCAGAGGCATTTCATTCTGCCCTGATACCAACAGAAATCTTTCCACTGACTGCAGCAGATGAGGATCTGACCCTAAACTAGGTAACTGGGCCTGCACCACAGGGTCTGCTTATTCCACTCAGTTGCCCGAATGGTACATATTTAAAACTGTGCTGAAACATGCCCCAGTAAACCTAAAGGAGAGCCACAGAAAATACCACACTGTAGTTCTGCCAGGAGGAACTGGTCTGTTCCTTGGTGGGAAAGGAGGTCTCGCTCTGTCTCCCTCCACCATGAAGAAGAAGGAAGTCTTTCCTCCTCTGCCTCATCGTTGGCTCCTCTAGCACACTGCTATGCCCAAAATCCAGTGATCTATTTGGTGCTCAGGAACTCTCATGACAGATAGGATTAGACAGACCTAGTTGATCAAAATGGAAGAAGAAAGTGAATTTCACTAAACGTGTACAATCATTCAAGCCATGTGTCAGAAAAGCCACAAATGGGTTTGTCGCCGGCGTAAATGCAGATTTACTGCTGTAAATGCATGTTATGCACCTTTATGGAGTTAGCCGTGCAAAGCTGTGGGAAGTTGTGTTGTTTTCAAAAGTCCAGATAGCTCCCAATTGCAGAAATGCGATAGTCAGTGATCGTACGTTTCGGTACAAATCCAATCAATGGTTATAGCCCAGTTAGCGTTTATGGCACTGTCAATTGGAAAATAAACAAAATCCCTTAACGATCAAAAAGGGCAAATTTTGATACTGGAAGTGCAGAAGAATAATACATCTACCAAAGGCATTTCCACAACATAGTTTTTCAGAGCGGAACGGCTCTTAAAAATCTTACAAAATATTGCTGCCCTGTAAGCAACAGTTCAAGTAATTTGCCATGTTTCGAGCCATTCCTGGTCCAAGAGCGGTCCGGCCTCGAGCGCAGCAAGGCGGCGGGGTGCGCAGCATGCCGCCCCGACGCCCCGCCACGGCGACCCCCCCGGCAGTCGCGTAACCCGCCTGCTGCGGGAAGGGATATGGGAATATCCTCCGAGGTACCGCGACACCTAATTATTTAATCAATCCGTATTTCGCAAGGGAAAACTGCGAGCGCGGGGCAAGCAGACGGGCACCCCGCGCTTTCAGGGAAGCTTGCTGGGGGCACTCCAAGAGCTTTACGGGGGCCTGGCCCTTCCCAGAGGTTGAAATGCCGGGGGCTGCCCGGGGCCTCTGCCCTACGGCGGTTTTGGGGGCCTACGGGCACGTTTTTTGGGGTAAATTGCCCCCAGTCCGGGCACCGGGCTCCTAACGCCGGCATCACCGCGGGGCTCGGCCTCCCGGGCGCCCGGGTCACGGGCCGGGACCCCGCCGCCGGGCCGCCCGGGGCCAGGCCGCGCCGGGGGCCCGGAA